>CM033474.1:57916272-58067993 GCA_019447015.1 Hymenochirus boettgeri | reverse complement strand
AGTGTGGTTTTATAGTGACAAAACCTCTTATAGAGAAAAGTGTACGCCCCCTTACCTCACTTCCTGTGGGCGGAGTCAACAGGGCAACAATAAACAAATATCAAAGTGACCGTACTAAAGTGACTGTATTCTTAAAAGCCATACGTGAACAATATAAAACTATATAAAGCAAGGGGTCCTGAAAAAAGTAAAGACCAATCTGCAATGCATCATACAGAATAAGAAATAGATATAAATATGAATAAGACAGATAGCATAACTAGCACAACCGCATAAATATAGATAATCTCAAGGGGAGTGCAAATTTCCAATTATCTCTCCTGTAGAAAACATCTGAACACAATTTTCATTTAATCCATTGGGGGCTACTGTGTCCGAGTCCGGATCCAGTATGCTTCCCTTGCAGAAGCACTTTCGATCTGTTACCTCCACGTCTTGACTTAGGTACGTGATCAATGGCCCAGAACTGAAATCAGATAATTGATGTCCCATTTCCAAGAATGTTTGGCTACTGGTTTTAGAGTTCTATTGTCCCGAAAAGCTGTTTTTATTGCCGACCTATGGCCATCTATCCTATCCTAAGCATCAGGTCTGTTTTCCCCAATACAGTAATCCACAAGGACATAGTACCACATAAACCACATGTGTTGTAGTACTCTGATAGCCTGTGAGATGCTAATAGTTTGGCCGGTATGTGGGTGTAAGAAAGAATCCCTGTTAATCATGTATTTACATGGTCGGATTCTGATGACGTCACCGCCGCGCCAACGATGTCAGTGACGCCCTGGGCACGGATTCCGAACCTTATTATCTGATTTCAGGTTCTGGCCATTGATCACGTACCTAAGTCAAGACGTGGAGGTAACATCGAAAGTGCTTCTGCAAAGGAAGCATACTGGTCCGACTCTGGACACAGTAGCCCCCAATGGATTAAATGAAATTGTTTGTTCAGATGTTTTCTACAGGAGAGAATATTGGAATTTTGCACTCCCCTTGATATCTATATTTATGCGAGTTGTGCTAGTTATGCTATGCAGATATACATGTTCCGAACTCCGTCGCACGCTGCGCGTCACTGACATCGTTGGCGCGGTGACGTCATCAGAATCCGACCATGTAAATACATGATTTAACGGGATTCTTCTTACACCACATACCGGCCAAACTATTAGCATCTCACAGGCTATCAGATGTACTACAACACATGTGGTTTATGGTGGTACATGTCCTTGTGGATTACTGTATGTGGGAAAACAGACCTGATGCTTAGGACTAGGATAGATGGCCATAGGTCGCCAATAAAAACAGCTTTTCGGGACAATAGAACTCTAAAACCAGTAGCCAAACATTTCTTGGAAATGGGACATCAATTATCTGATTTCAGGTTCTGGGCCCATTGATCACGTACTAAGTCATTGACTTAGGTACGTGATCAATGGCCCAGAACCTGAAATCAGATAATTGATGTCCCATTTCCAAGAAATGTTTGGCTACTGGTTTTAGAGTTCTATTGTCCCGAAAAGCTGTTTTTATTGCCGACCTATGGCCATCTATCCTAGTCCTAAGCATCAGGTCTGTTTTCCCCACATACAGTAATCCACAAGGACATAGTACCACATAAACCACATGTGTTGTAGTACATCTGATAGCCTGTGAGATGCTAATAGTTTGGCCGGTATGTGGGTGTAAGAAAGAATCCCTGTTAATCATGTATTTACATGGTCGGATTCTGATGACGTCACCGCGCCAACGATGTCAGTGACGCGCAGCTGGGCGACGGGATTCCGGAACACGTATTATCTGATTTCAGGTTCTGGGCCATTGATCACGTACCTAAGTCAAGACGTGGAGGTAACAGATCGAAAGTGCTTCTGCAAAGGGAAGCATACTGGATCCGGACTCTGGACACAGTAGCCCCCAATGGATTAAATGAAAATTGTTTGTTCAGATGTTTTCTACAGGAGAGATAATTGGAAATTTGCACTCCCCTTGAGATATTCGACATATACGGATGCGACTTATACTCGAGTATATACGGAATTCTAGAATTACAGCTGACCTTTTCCTGGACTGTTCTGAGCGAAAAGAGGCTACAAAACTCATAATAAACCTGCACAGGTACAGTTTCACATTGCTACTGATTTAATGCTATTTTATATTTTACGTTACGTTCTCATGTCAATCTCATAAAACTAATAATAACTAATAAGAACACATGTTTTTGGTTGATATTGTGTGAAGCCTTTCCATACTGTCCCACACTAAGAGTTTCCCCATTACTTCTCCCTGTTACTAGACTGAGACTTTTCGTAGTTGCAATTCTTTGTGCTGGCAGAAAAAAGTCAAAAGTGCATCAATCATGATACAGATTTTTTGTGGTGGCTGCGTGGGTGACCTTTTATTTAATGGCTAGCATGAATAAATTCTAAGTATTAGAAAAAAAGAGCCAATTGGAAGAAGAGAGACAATTTTAAAGCCTTAAGTAACCCAAAGCTTACATATGGGAGAACTGAAATGTCCAAAATGTGGGGGAAGACACAGTGAGTCAGTGTTTCTGGAAATTACCAATTTTTGGGATCACCTCTAGCAATACTGTATATGTCTCAGGTTACAAAATATAATCCATGTTCCAACCTTGATTCGATCCATGACTCAAATGTCTACTAACGTATGGACTCTCGGTCGAGCAAACAGCGGTTTTTTTCGTCATCAATAAGACTGCGCCGGTCAGATCACCGAAACCTACCCATCCTAGCCTATAAAATGGTTATCCAGATGGCTATATTGGTTAAGGGTATATCCACCAAAATTATACTTACTTTTTTCAGTTAATTGAAAACTGGGGGGTAAAGGTCTTGCCTCCAATTATTCAATATATCAAACAGGACCAGCGGTCCGTTGCCTCTCCCTTCCACTGTCAGACCTGTCAGATGAACACGGAGGAGCAGATTGCGGGTAGTTCTCTGTTTTGGTTCCTGTCTCCAGCTGTTGAAGAACAGAGGTAAGACATAACTCATTTACCTTCTGTTCTTCAATTAAACTTAAGAAAGGTAAGTACCCTTAAAATGCTTATACTAAAGATATACACTCAATCAAAACAAACATTTTGCTGATTTAGTCCAGAAACTGTTTATTGATTATTGAATCACTTATCTTTAAAACTCCAACACTCCAATGTGCTGCCTATCTGTAGCCTGTCCCCCCTCTATTTAAATGGCATTTAGGATAGTGAAGATTTTAGAAGACTCTACACAAAAACTGGAAAGAGTTCTTAATTTTTCTCATCTGAAGACCCAGTTCCATATAGAAGTATCTGGGTTCTGTGTCAAAAATGTTGTGCAATAAGTTGACAGCACACTTACTTCATTTTCAGTGTTTTATTGAGCAAAAAACATACAACGTTTCGGGGGATATGGTTGCTCATGTTGGTTGTCCTTCTAGATTTTCAGTATCTTGTGGAAATAATATAATATAATATTTCCCATTGTTAAAGGTCATATACAGGCAAAAAAATAACTTTAGCTATAAATGATCTCCACCCGCCCAAACCCCACTTTCGCATTAAGATAATTTCCAAAGATGCCCCTGAAGGGACTTACTTGATCCATCCCTCGCCGCCTATGCACTGCCCGTCTCTGTTTCGATCAAATACAGGAGCAGAGGGCTTCTCGCTGAAAGACGCTCTATTTCAGGTTGCGGCTTCGTCGATTGGACGTGGCAACCAGAGTGGAGCGACTGTCACCTCAGAGCAGAGAGGAGTTGATGAGGGACTGGGTCAGGTAGGAACTTTGGGGCATTTTGGAAATTATTGTTAATGCAAAAGTGGGATTTGGGGTGGAATCATTATAGCTAAGTTATTTTTTGCCTGGACATACACTTAATGACTAAATGTAGGTGTTAATCACTTCAAAAAATTTACAAGATTTTCCTGACTTAGATCTCTGTGTAAGTTTCATTAGACAAATGATACATCCGTTCATCTGCAGTTACTTGGCTATAAACCAACCCCTTTTAATTTAAAGGTGGACCAAACAATTTGAAGTATTAAGCAATAATACTAACAATATGCAGAGATTTGCAAATACACATTATGATTGTTCCCTATACTCTTTATAGGAAACAATTGTTCATGCGGCCACACACATTGCAATGTATCCACTTCCAAGGGAGGTGGAAATGATGCCTGACATTTCCATCTGCCCTATAGATCTCCATAGGCTGACGGAAGTTGCACCTCAATCTATAATTTTTATGCAATCACATTCCCATTTTCAGCAAATCATATTGGAAATTAGTAAATATATAGCACTTTCCCTTTAATTGCTTGTTTAATGAAATGGAAATGGTAAACTTTCATGGGTTAAAATATTTGACATATATAGATTAGTATTAGTTATTTTTGAGGTTGAATAAAGACATATGTCCATCCAATCCAATCTAGTATACCCTCATTATCTCCTAACTGTTGATCCAGAAGGCAAAAAAAAAAAAACCCACCAATTTATGAAGGGGAAACAAAATTCCTTCATGACTCCAAGTGGCAATCGGAAATTTCCCTGGATCAACTCTACTTTATGAATCATACCAGTAACTTGCAACATTCTTGTTTTTAGAAAACTATCCAATGAACCTGCCATAACAACGTCCACTGGAGACAGTTCCATAGCTTTACTTGTGTGTCCTCGGACATGCTTTACTGGTGAACAAAGATCTATTGTAAGGCCCGTTAATGTTATATATATATATTATATATATATATATATAATTTATATATATATATTATCAACCTACACACAGTTAAGTGACAAAACCTCTTATAGAGAAAAGTGATACGCCCCCTTACCTCACTTCCTTGGCGGATCAAACAGGGCAACAATAAACAAAATACATAAAGTGAGGACCGTACTAAGTGACTGTATTCTTACAGCCATATACGTGAACAATATAAATATAAAGCAAGGGTCCTGAAAAAAGTAAAGAGCAATCTGCAATGCATCTACAAAATAAGAATAGTATAAATAGAATAAGACAGATAGCATAACTAGCACAACTCGCATAAATATAGAATCTCAAAGGGACCCCTTGAGATTATCTATATTTATGCGAGTTGTGCTAGTTATGCTATCTGTCTTATTCATATTTATATCTATTCTTATTCTTGTATGATGCATTGCAGATTGATCTTAATGTTTTCAGGCCCCTGCTTTTAGTTGTTTGATATGTTCACGTATATGGCTGTTAAGAATACAGTCACTTTAGTACGGTCACTTTATGATATTTGTTTATTGTTGCCCTGTTTGACTCCGCCCACAGGAAGTGAGGTAAGGGGGCGTATCACTTTTCCTCTATAAGAGGTTTTGTCACTATAACTGTGTGTAGGCCTATTGATATATATATATATATATATATATATATACATTAACGGGCCTTACAATAAATGATCTTTGTTCACCAGTAAAGCATGTCCGAGGACACACAAGTAAAGCTATGGAACTGTCTTCCAGTGGACGTTGTTATGGCAGGTTCATTGGATAGTTTCTAAAA
This sequence comes from Hymenochirus boettgeri, assembly GCA_019447015.1. Lineage (NCBI taxonomy): Eukaryota > Metazoa > Chordata > Amphibia > Anura > Pipidae > Hymenochirus > Hymenochirus boettgeri. Next base: position 58,062,449 of record CM033474.1, on the reverse strand, counting down.
ACAAGAAATGTTGCAAGTTACTGGTATTGATTCATAAAGTAGAGTTGATCCAGGGAAATTTCCGATTGCCACTTGGAGTCATGAAGGAATTTTGTTTCCCCTTCATAAATTTGGTGGGTTTTTTTTGCCTTTCTCTGGATCAACAGTTAGGCAGATAATGAGGGTATTACTAGATTGGATTGGATGGACATATGTCTTTATTCAACCTCAAAAATACTAATACTAATCTATATATGTCAAATATTTTAACCCATGAAAGTTTACCATTTCCATTTCATTAAAACAGCAATTAAAGGGAAAGTGCTATATATTTACTAATTTCCAATATGATTTGCTGAAAATCGGGAATGTGTATTGCATAAAAATTATAGATTGAGGTGCAACTTCCGTCAGCAGTATGGAGATCTATAGGGCCAGATGGAAAATGTCAGTCGCATCATTACCACCTCCCTTTAGGAAGTGGATAACATTGCAATGTGTGTGGCCGCATGAACAATTGTTTCCTATAAAGAGTATAGGGAACAATCATTAATGTGTATTTGCAAATCTCTGCATATTGTTAGTATTATCTGCTTAATACTTCAAATTGTTTGGTCCACCTTTAAATTAAAAGGTGTTGGTTTATAGCCAAGTAACTGCAGATGAACCGGATGTATCATTTGTCTAATGAAACTTACACAGAGATCTAAAGTCAGGAAAATCTTGTAAATTTTTTGAAGGTATTAACACCTACATTTAGTCATTAAGTGTATGTCCAGGCAAAAAATAACTTTAGCTATAAATGATCTCCACCCCCAAATCCCACTTTTGCATTAACAATAATTTCCAAATATGCCCCAAAAGTTCCTTACCTGACCCAGTCCCTCATCACTCCTCCTCTGCTCTGCAGGCTGACAGTCGCTCCACTTCCTGGTTGCCACGTCCAATCGACTGACAGCCGCAACCTGAAAATAGAGCGTCTTTCAGCGCAGAAGCCCTCTGCTCCTGTATTTGATCGAAACAGAGACGGGCAGTGCATAGGCGGCGAGGGATTGGATCAAGTAAGTCCCTTCAGGGGCATCTTTGGAAATTATTCTTAATGCGAAAGTGGGGTTTGGGCGGGTGGAGATCATTTATAGCTAAAGTTATTTTTTGCCTGTATATGACCTTTAACAATGGGAAATATTTACTTCTATTTATTTCCACAAGATACTGAAAATCTAGAAGGACTCAACCAACATGAGCAACCATATCCCCCGAAACGTTGTATGTTTTTTGCTCAATAAACCACTGAAAATGAAGTAGTGTGCTGCTCCAACTTATTTGCACAACCATTTTTGACACAGAACCCAGATACTTCTATTTATGGAACTGGGTCTTCAGATGAGAAAAATTAAGAACTCTTTCCAGTTTTTTGTGTAGAGTCTTCTAAAATCTTCACTATCCTAAAATGCCATTTAAATAGAGGGGGGACAAGGCTACAGATAGTCAGCACATTTGGAGTGTTGGAGTTTTAAAAGATAAGTGATTCAATAATCAATAAACAGTTTCTGGACTATATATCAGCAAAATGTTTGTTTTGATTTGAGTGTATATCTTCTTTAGTATAATGCATTTTAAAGGGTACTTACCTTTCTTAAGTTTAATTGAAGAACAGAAGGTAAATGAGTTATGTCTTACCTCCTGTTCTTCAACAGCCTGGAGACAGGAACCAACACAGAGAACTTACCCGCAATCTCGCTCCTCCGCTGTTCATCTGACAGGTCCTGACAGTGGAAGGGAGCAACGGGACCTGCTGGCTCCTGTTTGATTAATTGAATAATTGGAGGCAAGACCTTTACCCCCCAGTTTTCAATTAACTGAAAAAAGTAAGTATACATTTTGAGTGGATATACCCTTTAACCAATATAGCCATCTGGATAACCATTTATATAGGCTAGGAATATGGGTAGCTGTTTCGGTGATCTGACCCGGCAGATCTTTATTGATGACGAAAAAACCGCTGTTTTGCTCGACCGAGAGTCCATACGTTCAGTAGTATACATTGTGAGTCATGGATCGAATACAAGCGTTGGAACATTGGATTATTATTTTTGTAACCTGAGACATATACAGTATTGCTAGAGGGTATCCCAAAATAATATTGGTAATTTCCAGAAACACTGACTCACTGATGTCTTCCCCACATTTTGGACATTTCAGTTTCTCCATATGTAAGCTTTGGGTTACTTAAGGCTTAAAATATGTCTTCTTCCTTCTTTCAATTGGCTCTTTTTTTCTAAATACTTTAAGAATTTATTCATGCTAGCCAATTTAAAATAAAAGGTCACCCACGCAGCCACCACAAAAAATCTGATATCATGATTGATGCACTTTTGACTTTTTTCATGCCAGCACAAAGAATTGCAAATCACAGAAAGTCTCAGTCTAGTAACAGGGAGAAGTAATGGGGAAACTCTTAGTCGTGGACAGTATGGAAAGGCTTCACAAATATCAACCAAAAAATGTGTTCTTTATTAGTTATTATTAGTTATTATGAAAGATTGACACTGAAGAACGTAAACGTAAAATATAAAATAGCATTAAATCAGTAGCAATGTGAAATACTGTACCTGTGCAGGTTTATTATGAGTTTTGTAGCCTCTTTTCTGCTCAGACAGTCCAGGAAAAGGTCAGCTGGTAATTCTAGAATTACCGTATATACTCGAGTATAAGTCGATCCGAGTATATGTCGAGGTACCTATTTTTACCTGAAAAATTTGTACAAACTGATTGACTCGAGTATAAGTCGAGGGTAGAAATTATCACCACTACTGCCTTCTGATTCTGTGTTGTTTTCAGGCTTTAATTGCCCTTTAAATGGACAGCAGAATTCCCATACATGAATCCCATACAGTAATAGCCAAATCCAGTACCAGTAACCTCCAATTCTTTGTCACTCCAGATGTTTGGAAACTACAACTCCCAGCATGCTTTGTTGCTGGGAGTTTCAGTTTCTAAACATGTGGAGTAGCAAGGTTCAGTAAACTTTTAATTAAGGGCCCTCTGACCCCCATATAGTAAAGGGCCCTCTGACCCCCATATAGTAAAGGGCCCTCTGACCCCCATATAGTAAAGGATTCTCTGACCCCAATAGTTAAAAATGTCACCTGAGAGTTGTAGTTTCAAGCTGTCCTTTGCACTGTACTAGCAGCTGTTTTTTTTCCCAAACTGAGGAGACCCATCAGATTTACAGTAACTAGATAAGCAGTCAGTGACAGTGCTGAGTGAGTCCAGCAGCCAGAATACAGGAAGCAGGAAGTGTAAAGGCAGATCAGCTCCTGTAACTTTCTATGCAGGTTAACACAGCGCCACCTACTGGTTACTATCTGTAATTGCAGAATTTGGATCTAAATTAGGACTTGACCCGAGTATAAGTCGAGGTTAGGTTTTCAGGCTAATTTTAAAGCCTGAAAAATTCGACTTATACTCGAGTATATACGGTATTTACTTATCCTGCCAAAAGATTTTGCGTTAAAGATTCGCAAAAGGAAAACTCTGTTTTCAGTGCACTGAGAGCCACTATCAACTCAGTGCGTTGCCTAAAGGGGGCAATAGAGAGCGATAGCGACTCTCGGTACATAGCCCCTTAATTGTATTATTCTGGTTCTGTTGCAGAGCAGGGTAGGTAGATAAGGGCAGGCATATTCCAAATCGTATAGTATATAGTAGATTTATTTTAACGTTCATATTATATTATCATTTTCTCATCGTCATTCAGACAAATCTCACTGGGATTTTGCAATAAGGTCAGTCATTTCAGTTAATGAAATTAAAATAAAATGAATGCTGCATGCAGTGTCTCTCTTCCAGTAAATCAGCAGAGCAGGATGGGTAAAAGAAGCCATCTTGTATATCTGAGATGATCTGCATGTTTCTTTTAATAATTAATCTTTGCAATCATTTAACATTTGTAGGGTTTATTTCCTGGGTCTGATTTAGCATCTTTGGAATTGTGCTTCTTAAAGGGGAATGTCACCCCCCATTAGGAGCATTTAATATTTCAAAACAGGACCCCCTCCAAGAGGAATATTGTCTACTTCATACTCCTGTCCATCTGTTCTTTTCATCAGTGTAGCAGCCATCATTAGATAATTGTTCCTAAGAGGGGTTGAATATGCCTTTAAAGGCTAGTCCCCAATTATCTGTTTTGGATGGGCCCCAATGAATGTTCTGCGCTCCGATCCGTTATTAGAACGCATGTGTTCATAATTTTGATGAATATTGCATGCGTTACAGTAATATGTATATGAATAGGAATGCAACGCTCATGTGCGGAAACGCATTGGTAGAAAAACACACTTGAGGAGACCCAGAGCCGCAGACGCTCTGTACAGCTCTGGGTAAATTTAACCTGACATGAGTATTTACTATAGCCACTGGTGAATAGAGATGGCCGAACTCCCGAAATTCGGTCCGTTTTCAAACTTTCGAACTATATGGAAAGTTTGAAACCGGACCCATTAAAGTCAATGGGAGTCAAAAGTTCTAATGAAATACAAATAAAATATCAATGGTAACTTAATGTAAATGGCTGTGGGACCTGGGAAATGGTCTGGGGAACATGTTCCAATATCCAGGACATTTGAAAAATGTATTTTATTCTCACGCGCGGTACTTTCGAGCTCCTGTGTTCAAACATTCGATAATTATCCCATAAATGATTCGAAGATCATTAGATTTTCGAATTCGGTAATTATCGAATGTTCGAATCGTTTATGGGCTAATTATCGAAAATTCGAAAGTTCGAGCAATCCGGGTCCAGGAAAGTTTGAGTCCGTTCGAACTCGGGTTCAAGTTCTAGTCCATGTCTACTGGTGAATAGCTTGTGGTGGCTACACATGTGTCTCTTATGATACTTGCACAGCGGCAGCCAGCAAGGTGTTAAAGTCACGCCAACCATCAGTGAAACCCAACTTAGCAGCACCTGTGCCTCTCCACGAATGGGGGGAAATGCGTTTCACATGTGTTCTGGTGGTGCCTTGCCCTAAGCTACAATTTACATAATGTTTAAAGTTTCCCTGTTTGTATTTTAGCCATAGTTTACCTTTAACAACCTCTAAAAGTAGACTGCAAGGTGACTAAACTCTTTAATGGGGTAGGGAGTTATCCTGCACATTTAAGAATAACAAAACAGCAGCACAACCAGGCAGAACTCAGTATTATTAGTTTGGTTTGAAACAATATTCTGTCTTTATGGCCATATTATACCTTGGAAAGATAGTGTTGTCAAAATGAATACCAACATTACATCGTTCAGGACCCTTCCACTTTAATGCATCATTTTCCTGAACTCTATTTTTATATAGAGCAGATACTGTGTTTCTGCTTTATTGATTTTTTCATTTTCATTCAGTTTCTTTAATTTTCTTTCACACACTGGTAGTTTAAGAAAATCCAGCTGGGCTCTTTTTGTGCAAGTGATGGTAGTATCTCACACAGTGGGGAAGCCTCTTATAGGAAGGCACTCTATGTTTGCCTGGCTGGAGAAACATTGAGGGCTGTAAACAGAAATAGAAGGAGGTCTGCTCATCCCGCTGTCTCGGTTAATCATTTTAAAAGATTAAAGGGAAGACTAAAATATTATAAGTAAAAGGAAACAGAGCATCTTCCAGAGGGCACCTCGCTGTATGTGCAGATACAAATAGAAAATAATAATAAAAAAAAATTTCTTTTTGTAGGCTAGGGTCACTATGATGAAAAATCCACTGAGCCAAATTTACCCACTGAGCACATTTCTATGTCCTCCAAGCCCTCCAAGCCTCTGCCTTTCTGAACTCCGCATCTCAGTTTCACTGTTTATCGAATGTCCTTTATGTTAGTAAATAGGTGACATGAAAAAAAACAAAACATGGTATACATTATGTGAAATACACATTGCTTGCAAATATTTTCACTTACCTATTAAAGGGCAAGTCCATCTCTCAAACAAAAAACTGCATATAGGGAAATCACCCTCAAAGCTAGAATAGCTAGAAAACTGAGAGATGTTAGGCTAACCTGAAATTCTGCCAATGTTCTTTTATCCCAGTTTTCTGCTTTCTGGTTCTTCAGGAGCTGTCAGTCATGGATGCTACAATCAACATCACAGCCAATTACTTTATGCTATTCCATTAGCTGTCTGTAGCTATCTCTGAGAGCTTGGAAAGGAAGCAGAAACCCCTTTGAGAGTCCAAGGGAAGGTGGAGAAGAACATTACACTGCATAACAGGTTAGTCTTACATCTCTCACATTTCAAACTACTGAAGCTTTTGGGTTTGGGTATTTTATATCTATATAGTATGTTTCACTAGAGGGGTAAACATACCCTTTAATAATTATTCATTCATGGCCGTTTCCCTCCAGACCAGACGTATAAAGAAATAAAGCTGGGTACACACAATAAAATGGTTCGCCATAAACCAAACGTTCTGCAATTCCGACTGGTCAGCCAGGACGAAGGACTGTTGGTCGTGGTGCAAATTGTTTCAATACACTGAACTATCCAGCAAAAATTACATTATTATGTATGTGCGTACGCACACATCTATATGCATGGAATGAATTAGATGTATAGGGTAAACTGTAAACCGCAACTGCACTCCAAGTTTAATTAGGTTTATATAATAGAAGAAATCTAAATTTGCACTTTTGTTGGCCTTTCGTATTGTCCCCATAGTTACCGAACACAGACTGATGGCTGCACCTTTGTTGGTTCTGTGCACAAGACAAATACTCACTACAAAGAAATACTCATTACAAATAAAATATCGTTGCTTTGGTAAACATGAGGTGCCCCCCAGTTTCTTGCCCTTTACCACATATGGTAATCTGCAAAAAATACACAAAAAGTACAGCACTCAAATATATAGAAATATAATAGAAATGGTTAGGTGTGTCGTACACCTGCCCTGTTCCATATAGAAAATGGAGAGTATGCTTGTGTCTATTCACTAACTACCCATCAGTACAAACTGTACTGGGCTGCTGGGTGTTTGGTTGATAAACAAATCTGGGGTCGTGTGACCACCCGCAACCCTACTTACTGTCAGACAGGTAAAAACAGCAACAACAAATATCTCTATTTCTAGACCACGCATTGTGCGCACATTTGGGGTCTGCATTGGCTGTGTATGGGGTAAGATGGAATACAAATAAAGTAGAGTAATTGAAAACAATTAGGGTGGTGGAAGACGCAGAGAATTGTTTTACAAAATTGTTATACTGGGAGCCATTATCGCAAGGTTATGTCTTAAAGTTCCATTATTAAACTGATTTAAAGCAGTAAACAAATGCAGTGAAAAATGTATTTGGCCAAATGCAAGTAACAGTAACATATTTTTAAAAAGAAAGAAAGAAAAAAAATGAACCATTGAAACTACCTTTAGAGAAATCCAATGGAATAAATATAATTGCAGCAGCAATATCAGGCTCAGGCACTGTTTGTATTAGAGGATTTTTCTGAATTAAACATGTTCAGGGAGATTCAATAAAAGTTCTTATCATTAAAAATGGTGCTAATTTCCCCCCAACCAATCAGATCTAATTTAAAGGGCATGTTCACCCTTTTTTTAAAATGTTGATATATTGTAGGGCTTCCTCCCCCAGCCCCAACAGCATTATTATTATTTCCAGAATGTCCCCCGATCTTTACTCACCTTCCCTCTATACTCCAATGCACTGTCCCCTGTGCCCTCTGCTTGCATGAAACTGCAAGCAGGAGGCCGGACCGGCTGCCGGTTCTGTGATTGGCTGAGAGGCAGGCAATCACGGACACGGCTGCCGGTAGTCCAGAACGGCGGAGGATAGAGGGAAGGTAAGTAAAGATCGGGGGAGTTTCTGGATATAATAATAATGCGGTTGGGGCTGGGGGAGGAAGCCCTACAATATGACAAATTGGTTTTGTGCTAGGGGGAGGGAGACCAAAACGGGTGGGAGAGGGGGGTCTGCAGTGCGCATGGCAAAATTCTCCCGGAGGAGAGACAGGAGGCAGAGACTCTGCTAAGCTCCTGGTAGCCAGTTTTTTGGAGGGACATTACAGGAGAACCATTTGGAGCTGGAATGTGAGGTAAGGATTTTATTACACTACACAGTGGGGCCAGTAGTGGGGGAAATTATAGTTTTGGGGGTGGACATGCCCTTTAACATTTGAAAGCTAACATCTGATTGGTTGGGGCAAAATTAGTACCATTTGTAATGATAAGAACTTTTATCTAATCTCCCTGGTTGCGTCTCCAGGGCCAATGAGAGTGATAATGTACATTGACCAAATGGATTCAGCTAAATATTGGCCAGGGTAGAGCGTGCCCAAAATGCGTCAGACTTTGTTTCTATACCCTTAATTGCATGTTTGCTAGTTAATCTGATGTGTTAATAAAGAAAGCTTTTATCCAAGAAACAGACTGCTGATGTCTTGTGATGGTACCAGAGGGATTGGTGCCGTAATTCCATTACCTGTTTCACTATACGTCTGAGAGACTGGGATAGGTCTCTATGGTTAGCACACCCCATACAAGTCCCTTTCCTGATTCTGAAAGAGACCCACTTGGCTGCAACTACATAATAGTGAGTATTGTGGGTCTCTGTAATACCAGTGTGAGAGACGAGACAGAGGGCTGCTGCTTTGCTTGTTTGTAAATATGGGCAATGCATAGAGAAAAAGTAGTTTTCAGTCTTTGCTTCTCCTTTAACAATAAGCCAAACATTAGGTGAATTTGATTGGTGTGCAATTAATAATTACATTTTTGCATTATGTTATATGTACAAGAGTTGTCTGGTAAGGCTACACAATACACGTTTACTTATAAATGGTCATTCTTAAAGTACCAGTAAAATGTACAGTAGGCACTGCAAACAGAAAAACTGTTGTGCTATGGGGCTGATGTGATTTTGCAGTGATTGTACTGTGATTTTACAGTGATTGTGCTGTGATTTTACAGTGATTGTGAGATGATGCAGGAAGCTCTTTACACATGGTCTCAAATGGGGCCCATACATCACCAATCCGGGTCGTATTATATTGGGATAGTATAGTAAAGTATAGTAAAAAACAACAATGGGAAGGGGGAAAAATTCCTTCCTGATACCAAGTGGCAATTGGCAATATTCCTGGATCAACTCCAACTTTATTTATCAATACCAGTAACATACAACATCCTTTGTATTTAGAGATTTATCCAAAGAACCTGCCATTACCACGTCCAATGAAAGACAGCCCCAAAATTTTATCGATATCGTATGATCGTCAGTTAGTGTATAGCGAATAGTCTGACAATTTTTTCTGCATCGGACCAAACAAAATATTTTTATCGGACCAGTACCAATCATATGCTTGGTTGATTGTACAGCCAGGATTGATGCGTGTATGGCCCGTATAATTGGCTGAAATTGCTATTTAACCAATTAATAATAGTAATAGGATGTTGCTTTTTTATAAATAATGCATTAAAGAGCAATAGCGTTTGGATAAATTATATGGAGACATCTATGGGGAAGCGATTGTGGCTCTCTGTGCCTTGTCTTCTTAATGAGCATGTGATTTTAATGACAGCTTTTTAGCTGGTGTTTCATTTCTCCCACAAACCACCACAATAGTGATATTAAATTTCGTGCTGGAGCTGTGTGTGTGACCTTTTGATATGTCACCTCAATTCCTGTCTTAAAGAAACATTAAACATTCAAAAATGGTGAAAATCAGTAAGTGTGTCTTTAAGATGGATAAACGGCACTATGACTTCTCTATTAATGTCCCAATACTGTATTACACACCATTATTTTACCTAAACTTCACATTACAAATTGAGCTTAAACTAAATCTTCAATATAGGCATTTCCTATGGACATGAAACTGTGTTCTTGGGTAGATGCAAGGTGCTCGCTAAGGTCACATGGTGCAAGAAGTCATTGTAGACATACCACCTATAAACTCCACTTGTGACCTAAGGTAACTCTTTGTTCCCAGAACAAAACAAGTGACTTGGAGCCATCGCTTGTAATTGGAGAAAAGGAAATTTAGGCAACAGCAACGGAAGTCATTCTTTCTGAAAAGGTCATTAGCAGTATGGAATTCCTAGAGGTGACACTGGCTAATTCATAAGCCGACTATATTATTATTGCCTATTATTAGTAACTAATTGACTGACAAGTCATAGTATTGATAAAGACTGAAATCTGATTCTACCTCACTTGTGGCAAAATCAGTCATTTCTCCCCAAAGGTTTTTAATTGTTTGGCTGTTTTACATTATTCTTTTCCATTGAGGTGTTCATTGGAATTACAGATGTCATATATGCTTCAAACGGCAAGGCTGAAACATATCAGGGGTATCTGAGTATATGCAGCCACCAATAGGATTAGATGCATGCGGTATGGTTCGTTAAATTGCACCTACCAGCAAAAATTGTCTGTGAATAATAAAATAAGATCTGTAAAAATAAAAGACGTGTACACAGGGCTTAAGTCTTTCTGTCTGTCTTACTGGTATACTGCAGTTAGAAAACATATGATAACATCTGATTACTAGCACCTCTTATTAAATAAGTACCCTATAACCATTTCCAAAATAATCAATTGTGCGCATCTTTGGAAGAATATATCCAGCGCATATTTCTTATAAATAAATGCAGTTTATCAGATGGTGGATGTTCTAAATATGCGATTCGATCTCTTTCCCTTAAAGGTGACAGATGCTCCAGACACAGCTTGTGTATTATGACTTTTGAGCTCTGCACGGTGAGGTGTAGAATAGCAGTTTCCCTTACATTTAAACAAAGTCTACATATGGCCTATAATTTGTACTAATCACTTGTTCGTAGATTTTCTTTTTCTTTGAGAGACAACATGATCCTCATCTCTCTCACCATCCTCCACAACTGTGATTTAGTAATTGCTGCCAAATTGTGTATAACAGTCTCTTTCTTAATTTCAGTGGATAGATATTCCTATACCACCAAGAGAGTCTAGCCTTCATTGTTACACTTGACATCTGATCCAAGCCGTGCAGTCTGTATAGTTATATAGTTATACACCTGTTCTGTCTCTGCTCCACACAGGTTAGGACTAACTTACTAACTAAACCCAATGCAGGAAGAAAAATGATACGGAAGTCCAATGAAATATTGAAGGGTGATCCCATATTTATTAGGCAAATAATCTGCATGCAATTGTCATGCATATGATCAAATTATTTACTACAAAAATCTTCTTTTTCGGTGTGTATTACTCAACGTTCATTTTGAATTTATATAATCTCTCCGTCCTGAGAAACAGAAAAATTAGCAATATTGTCTTGAAAAGGAAAGTGTCCGACTTTACTGCACCTCCCTCTAATTAACCAGTGAGCATTCAACATCACTTCTGCCTCAATTTTTAATTTTGTCAGAAAAATGTGTGTGGACTTAAGTAAAACAGGAATAAGGCTTGATTCACAAGTGTGATTTCTGTGGCCGATGCACATCAAATGGTGTTTGGATACTGATCGTTTGGTTACTGATCGTTTGGGTACTGGTTGTTTGGGTACTGATTGTTTGGGTACTGATCGTTTGGTTAATGATCGTTTGGGTACTGATCGTTTGGGTACTGATTGTTTGGGTACTGATCATTTGGCTACTGATTGTTTGGGTACTGATCGTTTGGGTACTGATTGTTTGGGTACTGATCGTTTGGGTACTGATCGTTTGGGTACTGATTGTTTGGGTACTGATTGTTTGGGTACTGATCGTTTGGTTACTGATCGTTTGGGTACTGATCGTTTGGGTACTGATCATTTGGGTACTGATTGTTTGGGTACTGATCGTTTGGGTAATGACAACTGGTTGTACAACTGTTCGTTGGCTGCTCATTCACCACCTGTTGGCCATAAAATCCCACATGTTAATAATCTTTAGGCTGGGTGCATAAATTAACCCACTGGGTAACATTTTTTTTTTATTTAAAATCGAGAAAGAGCTCCAAGATCTACCAGTTAGCTAGTCAACCTGCCAACCTGTCTATCAAGCAGCCCTCCGCCAGACAGCTAAAACTGGGGCAGTGTGGGGACAGAAATCTTCCTAGAATAGGAGCCACAGGTCCCAGAAATATCTTTTTGTGCCGTATTTATTTTTCAAATCTCTATATTTATTTATATTATATTCCCCTTTAGCATAGCTACATCATACATTTCTCCATTTATTGTTGTGCTAAACATATTAAATGCACATTCACATAAACTCTGCTACCAGAAAAATAGCTACTGTAGTTTAAATAAACTTGGTGGTCTGTATTAACTTGCTTGCTAATATTAGATAGCCTGCCATGTCAAAGCTATAAACATAACTTCCTTTAACAAATACATTTGGGCAACCACCTCCAACATTCTGAAACCACAGAAAGCTAAACAAGAAATACAAAGCAAATACATAGTTACAGCACACACATTTATGGTACAGTAATGCTAAAAGTTGTATTAATACCATCTATTTCCAGATTTCTGTATTTTATGTTCATTAAAGGAGAACTAAACTTGATTTTTTTTACCTTTTATGTAAAAGCTTTTCTCCCCAGAACACCTATACATTTGAGGGTGTGTGGACCTGAAACATGTTGTGTAAGTTGCACTAAAGAAACCACTTTGCAAATATCTTGCCATATCTCCCTTTTTTCATTGCATTTACGTACATTTACGAACATGTGCAACTATTGGCCAAGCCCCCTGACCCCAATATTCACTGTCTCTATGCACATATTATGTATACAGATATCTCCACACTAATTGGGAAGACCATGCAGTTTATTTTACAGCCAGCATGAGTGGTGCAAAGAAGGACCCACAAAACCTCTAGAAAACCCACACTAACCCTATATTACATTGGGTAGCTTGGGTTTTCCATGGATTTGAGTGCTAGGCCCAGCTTTACATCTCCCTGAAAGTCTCTAAATGTACTGACATACAGGGAGATTCAATAAAAGATCTTATCGTTTAAAATGGTGCTAATTTTGCCCCAACCAATCAGATCTTATTTAACATTTGAAAGCTAACATCTGATTGGTTGGGGCAAAATTAGCACCATTTTAAACGATAAGAACTTTTATTGAATAACCCTTTTTATATACATTACCTTATTGTGTGTACCTAGCTTTAGTAAAGAGATATCTAACTTTAAAGTAAATTTCCCAGATGTAGAAGTAATGAACAACAATGGACAGTTAATCTGTTCCAAATGAGTAAGGGGAGCTCTAATACCTGGCTCTACTCTCCCTATCTTATTTAATCTCTTAAGGCTCGTACACACGTACGATGTTGAACCCAACAAACAACCCTCGACCACAACGCACATACGCGACGAACATCCGTTTTGGTTAATAATTGCACATGTGTATACGTTCGGTGCGTCATTCGGTTATCCTCCATGGCAAATCAATAAACAGCGCCTGACTAAACGCATACACACCAGAATCACCCATTTGTCGCACATTTTGGGTCCAACAATGTACGTGTGTACAAGGCTTTAATGACAAATATAATTAGAAAACATGCCTTCCTTCACTTTCTCAGTTCACACCCTCCAGAGCTGCTCTGGGGAATCCCCAATAAGAAGTTCCTGAAGGTGAAAACAAAATGTACCATTAGGAATCCCAAGCACCAGAGAGGATATCCTAGAAACTTACTGAAGAAACATAAGGCCTTTGCAGAAAGATTTTTCCATCTGATCTTTTAAAAGACAGATAATCGGTATATAACCTACCCCCTTAATGAATCCCTATGGGACCCAAGTAGCCAATACTATCCTTATAATCGGCACGCTACTACGTACTAGAGTGCCGATTATAACCAGGAAGTGCAGTACAACACCACCACCGCCGTGCAACAGTCAAATGCTGTAGTGCTAAACACAATCAATAAACCATTAACCCAGCAATATGAGCATAACACTATAAAACAGCCCACCCCCCCAAAAAAAATCTTACATACATACAAAACCAACGACTCAAATGGACATCACCATACAGACTATATACAAAACAAGACATACAGTGCAATCTATGAAATATATAGACTAAAGCAACTGAAATGTATGAGGATAACAAGCAGTTTCACTGTGTTTGTGAAGGTCTCACTACAGCTGCTGCTATACTGACTGTCTCCAGTGATTATGATCACAGCTAAGCAGGGGAGAGATATGAACTTTAGGTACAAAAATAAATAACAATTAGCACCACTTGTCCTCTCTCCCCCTCCCTTCAGCATATTGCTACTTTCTCCCACACTGCTTGCAGTCTAACTCTGGAAGGGAGGGGTCAACAGGATGTCATCACGTGCATTTAGAGTCCTTTTAACGGAGCATGCCCAGACTTTTCATTTTGCCCTTTACTGGTGGGGGGGGGGGGGAGGGGGGGGGGGGGGGGAACGACGACTACACAGCTTGGTACAAACTTCAGCCAGTGTGAAGAAACAAAGCCACACGGCAAGATGAAAGTAAGGCAGCTTATACTTAGTGATCTGTACAATGTATATAGACCGTTTTTTTTCCCACTATAGTTGCCCTTTAATTACCTTGGCCGTTTGCTGTACATTCCGGATACTACATGTGGCTCCTAAGCTATTAGGAGCTGTCAATTGCAGTGTCTGGTGTGCTCTGGAATCCTGCTGCGCTTTTCAATAGGGTAGACCTGTGTATTGGTTATTATGTGCGTTGTGGGCCTAGTGCGCATTTGGAGAGGTGAGAAAATGGGACTGGTGTGTGACGGGTCATTTCCCTGATAAAGAGGGAAGGGAAATAAGCAGAGGCACACAGGTCACGGGGAGGCAAGCGTCACTCGATCTAGGGGCCTTTGGAGTAGCACTGCTTTGCTGGGGAGTCTGTCACTGCTGTACCACAGGATGACCAACAATAAAAGTTAAAGGACCAGGAAGGCAGCAGTCAGATATCAGTATTACACAGTAGATCTGCGAGACTGACCCACTTCAACTTTATTTTTATGTGAGTATCATCTGCACCTAACTTTTACCATTTGCCTCTCCCTATACCGATTTTTTTTTTGTGGTGATTTTAAAGGGTTTATAATTATTTCGGTTATGGTTGTATATTAGCTTTTTATTTGAATTGTGCAGCTTCTGAAATCATATGTAGGCTTCGTTCACACCAAGCAGCGTTTTTTTGGAGAAAATCACACCAAAACGCATGTGCAATTGAATGGCACTGTTCACATTGCACCACTGCGATGTAGTGCGTTGAGCGAGTGTAATGCACTGCATGCAGGAGTTTAAGTTAACACACAGCGGTGCCATTGAAAGTAAGGGTGTGCGTTAATGCAGAGGAGCATCACACAAAATCACAGACATTATGTTCTGCTGCGTTAAATAACGCCTAGTGTGAACGTAACCTAATAGACCACTTGAGGGTTATTATAAATGAAGGTATTTGAGTGATCTAAACTGCAATGTGAAGCCATAGTTTTCAGAGCTGCTGGATACACTTGTGGAGCAGTCACCTCTGAATGTGCAATTGCATCCTAGTTCAGTATTCTCTGGTAGTAATGGTCTGAAGTATAATCTGAAGTGCAGTCTGAATTTTGTTTTCTTGTGCTATAATACTGTAGGTGGAAAAGAATAAAAACATAGGGGGCAATGCTATATTTGTTTTGGAAAAATTGGTGCAAAACCCATGCTACCCCGATGTACCATTAGGTTAGCATGTGTTTTTCACTAATTTAGCAGTGGCCATGCACTTTCCAAAGCTTTTTGGAAAGACTGTGTAGCTCATGTAGAAATGGAGGCGTAAAGTGCACATCTTACCTGACCAGGATTCTACAATGCAGTAAGTTACGCAAACTGGTTTAAAAGCACTGTGGTCAGGTGAGATGTGCACTGTTCATTTCTATGTCGGCCCGTTATGTAACGGGCAGGTCTTACGTAGAATGGGCAGGGCTATGGGGTGGGGCGGGTCACATGTCAATTGAAGTATGAAGTTGCTGGCTCCTAAATCTTTGGAGCTGGCTCCTAGAAATGTTAATGATTTGTCCAGCCCTGAATAAGAGCATATACTTCATTCAAGAAGACTATCCACAAAATGAATCATTTAATTTAAACATGAATTCCAATATCTTCCCCCAGGGTTGCAGGAGATCTTATAACGTGCAAGCCTCCTAATGTTAAAACTCCCAACTCACTGCATTTCCTGGTTGTATTTATGGAAATAAATACGCTCTACTTTTTTAATCTGCAGTTTCTGGGCTATAACACTACACCTGTAACTACTAAGGGGATGCCAACAATAAAGTAAGAATTAGCCTAAAAGATTTCTATTAGCAACTATGGTTGTCATAATAACGTTGCACCTTTTTCCACAGGTCATGTAACGTCGATCTAATTTTATTGGTTAAACATACTCTCCACTAAAGCACTTACGGTAGCTATTTAGTTTAACCTCAGCTTACTTGTACATCTATCTAGTTGAACAGTGGAATTACATCAGCTTTCCTCCCCTGGCACATTCTGTACCAGGTGTCAGACATAAAATAGAGGAGACCATCTACTAAAGAAAATGCTCCAGAGATTCAGAATGTATTCCAGTAGGAGAAAAAGGTGTGTATGTCAATTTACTTTACTCAAAAAAATAAATTTGTTTACACAAGGCAATGAACTACACATGGTTCATGTGAGCAAACGCTTCTCTGCAATGCATATTAATAATACCTCTAAATTAGTTGTTAAATTTCCATCAAATACTTGATTGTAATGCCTATCAGGCTGCAGAAATTTCCAAACATTTAAAGCTTGGCCTTGCTGGTCTTCAAATCTGAAAATATACACCTACAAACCTATCTCACAATTATTTTCACACTTCTTTTCTAATAAAGCCATCACTAGCCTAAAACATAGAATGACCAATTCACATACTATCAAGCCATTTTTCATCAACCCATATATTACTAAAATATTGGGGGGGGATCAATTTGTTTTCAAAACAAAATGGCTTTGTGCAAAAGAAGCTTCTTTCAACACTGGCATGTGACTATATACCCAATTTAAATGCAAGATAGCGGAGAGTGAAGGTAGGTTATGCTTAAAAATCCAGCTTTTAACCTACCCTTGAAAAGCTTACAGGAGAATATGCATACTGGGAGCTGTTAAGTTAATTTACACTGAGATATGCTTGCTGTGAATAGGCCATGAAGCTTGACACCAAATACTACAAAATCTTTAAAACACACCTGAGTTTGAAAAATACATGGTCCCAACTAATTCAATCCCGATCTACCATCAATATTCCTGGAACCGATAAATAAATTTGTTTAAACTACAAAAGCCATCAAGCTTTCATCAGAGAATAAATGTATGACCAAAAAACAACTTTAGAACACTGCCTACTACAGAGTGTATGCCGGTATCTTTACACACAAGATTTGAAAAAAAAAAAAAATATTGTTAAGGTTACACTGGACTATGCACTCTATGTGGTATCCAATATTATCTAGATATTTATATGAGGATTCTTAATTAAGATAAAAGAAAATCTAAGACCCTTCGCATCTTAAATCGAACAGGTGTACTGTAACTACTTCAGTACAGCATGAAGTGTGATCCGAGGTCTAGTGAAACTGAGTCCGACCTCCCATATGGCACCAGATAACTCACCAAAAAAAAGGTGGAAACAAACACGTGGAAGAAATAGTTAAGTTGATCGCCGACATATCAAAGCCAACAGCGCCTGATGACTCACAACTGCAGCACTGAGTCAGCCTTGTAAGTAAAGTCAACGCATGCGCACTCGCAGGGCGCTCTCCCCCTTCTAATTTATATCCTCCCCGTCAATATTGCGATCTAGCGCCAACAAATCCACCACCCACTTTTTAAACAGTTGCCAAAGGCCCCGGGAGAGACCACGGTCTACAAAATGCGTCACTTACAAGTCACGAGGCGCGGCCGCCATTTTGACTTCCCTACACGGAGGACAGCCCGCACTAGGTCAAACAGCCTTAGAACCTACAGGACGCTTCACGGACTCGGCGAATCTGTCGCAACAACTGCGCTAGCCACACAACGATACAGCGAGACTCCATTCCCCACCACATTATACTGGCTGCGCTCGGTTCACACGATAGGCAGCATTCCAACTGTTGCATAACAACTACCAGAACCTTAAAATGGCCCCAACGGCTCCAGGCATCTGCCCTTCCCTTATGGCTGGCTGATGTAGATACCCACCGTTTTCGTCCAATAAAGACATAAACACAACGCTGCTCGCCCTGGGTGCGATGAACGGGAAAGCAGGGGAGGCGTCTGAACGGAGTCCACGCAGCGCTGGAGAAGGTTGAGGTAGAGGCGGCGCAGCGCAGAGCTGGCCTACAACACGCCGACTCAGCGAGCTGGAGTTAACACCAAAGCTGGAGAAACCCTCCGATAGGGGGATCTAAAGGGAAAAAACGAGACATGGTTAGTTAAAACCAGAGGACCAAAAAAATCTAAAGCATTCAATCGGCGTTTAATGTGTTAAAGGCGTGTAACGTTCATTGCTAATTACGCCTCTTGTTTCATTAAAATGGCGACACCTGGTTGAGTGCGCCACAGATGCCAGGAGACGAATTAGTTCACTACTCACCTCAGGAAGCTTCTAGCTCTCTGTAGCACCAAAGCCCAGTGAGGCTATTTACCCCCACCCACCTCCTCCGCGAACGCGCAGAGACAGTTAGGGCGGGACGACGACGCGCTTAATCCTAATTTCAGCCAACTGCGTACGATCGCGGATCCTCAGCCACTCTGATTGGTTCTCTGTAGCTGCCATTCAACGGTCGCTAACAGAAAAAGGGGCGTAGGATTGAAAGCTCGCGAGAAAATATGGAGACCAGGAGGAGAAACTGGTATAGCTTGTAATGGCGGTTGAGGAAGAAAGCGGCGGGTTGAACAATTTGTATTATCACGGTGTCCCGGAAGCGTTGGCAAGACCGAACTAAAGCAGTTCCTGACACAGTTAAATGTGGGGAGCAAATGTTCTTAATAGCCCTGCCTGCTTCCCCCATAGTATAGGAGACCCCTTTAACCATATTAAACGTGGGACCGACCTTGTGAACCCACCTACACAGCGGCGCTCAGGAACTGGGAGTTTCTGTTTCTACTTCTGTGGGGAAGATTTAGGTTCATGCAAAATTAATCATTTGCTTTCTCTAGTTTTGTACATCTGTGTTTTTCTATTTCCTACTTTCAGTGTTCCAGATAATTGTAGGTTTCTCTGTACAGATATGGGAACATAGTAAGGGAGGTTAATTAAAGACAAAGTCCCTCTTGTCTGTTACCTTACCGAACAGGTGATCCAGAGGAAGGCAAAGAAAACAGCTAAATGGGAGAAACTCCTCCCTGACTCCTAATGGGAATCGGAAATTATCTGCGTACCAACCAGAACTACGGTATATATATTAATACCAGTAATTCCCAATATAACCTACCCCCTTAATGGATCCCTATAGGACCCAAGTAGCCGATAATATCCTTATAATCGGTGCGCTACTACGTAGTAGTGCGCTGATTATAACCAGGAAGTGCAGTACAACACCAACCCCCCCCTCCAGCCTCACCCCTTAAAGGGAATCTATAGTGGGAAAATTAACTTTTTTTCCCTTTCTTTCCATGTGTTCTATAATTCCCCACAACCCCCAGAGTGTCTTCACTTTTTTCAGATTCCTTCTCTGTCCTGAGATACACCAGTTAGAAGAATACGTGATTGCATTTCTCTACTCCTACTTGGACTATCAATCAAATCCCTGTGAGGTGATTTCCCCCCCCCCCCCCTCCCTGCTCTGTAATAAACCTAGAGATAACCGCATTAGCAGGGGGAGAGAGGTAGCTTTGATGGTAAATATAAGCTTTCCTGATTGATGATGGGTCACAAAGTGAGAGATCGTAAACTGTACTGTTCTCCTTCTTCCGTGTCTCCCGGACAGCTTGCTTTCTATTGGTCACTGTGTGTGGGTGTGTTTTTCAGGATGTTGAACTTTTAACTCCTACTGCACATGATAAGCTTGTCGGTTAGCCGTAGTTGAGACATGGAGGAGGTAACAGAGGGGAGGGGGAAGGGGGGGGGGGAGTGCTGCACACAGATCTGACACCATGGTTTAACAAAGTCACTGACAGGGATAGGATTAAGGCAGCACAGAGTACATGAATTTAACTTTGCAAAGGGGCAATGTGTTTTTTTCCACTGTAGATGCCCTTTAACTCCTGCCCATGGCATACTCATGACTGCCCACGGCTAACACATTTTTAGAGGAAGCCGCCTTCACCTTTGATATATGAACCGGAGTTGAGCTGCACCAGTAACTGTAAGTATACAACCGATAGCTGCATTCTGTCTGGTTTCACTCTTCTTGCGCGTTAATCTCCAGCCGCTATGACCGCAATCGTATCACACACTAGATTAATGCGCGAGGAGTGAAACCAGACAGAATGCAGCTATCGGTTGTATACTTAGTTACTGGTGCAGCTCAACTTTGCTTCATATAGCAAAGGTGATGGCGGCTTCCTCTTCATCTAAAAATGTAAGTGTTAGCCGTGGGCAGCCGTGAGTTTGCTGTGGGCAGTAGTTATGGGGTGAGGCTGAGGGTTTTTTTTGGAGTCCTGAGCAAGGAGAGGGTACCGCGACAGGCTAGTGAAGGGTGATGGGGGGTGGCTTTTCGATAGTGCACATGGAGGTGGGGAGGGAGGGGGTTCTCACATTACATTGCCAGTGAGCCATAGACTCACAGGTCAGTCTTTGAATTATGATGAAGGGGTAGGTTATAATGGATATTGTACCCCCTACTGTAAATTATACGGATATCAAAAGTCACCTCGGAGTCCCGTGCCCAGTATAAAAGGCACTCGGCCTGTGGCCTTGTGCTTTTATATGGTCACGGAACTCCTCGGTGACTTCTAATATCCTTATAATTTACAGTAGGGGGTACATTATATACTATATTATATAGTATCCCTGTACCAACCAGAACTACAGTATATGTATTAATACTGGTAATTCTCAATATTATAAAGTATCCCTGTACTGACCAGACTACAGTATATGTATTAATACCAGTAATTCTCAATATTATATAGTGTCCCTGTACCGACCAGAACTACAGTATATGTATTAATACCAGTAATTCTCAATATATATTATCCCCTTACTAACCAAAACTACGGTATATGTATTAATACCAGTAATTCTTTTATAAATAGTATCCCCCTACTGAGCAGAACTATGGTATATGTATTAATACCAGTAATTCCCAATATTATATAGTATCCCTGTACCAACCAGAACTACAGCATATGTATTAATACCAGTAATTCTCATTATATCGTATCGCCGTACCAACCAGAACTTCAGTATATGTATTCATAGCGTTAATTCTCAATATTATATAGTATCCCCGTACCGACCAGAACTACGGTATATGTATTAATGCCAGTAATTCTCAATATTATATAGTATCCCCGTATCAATCAGAACTACAATGTGTTAATACCAGTAATTCTCAATAATATATACAGGGAGATTCTATAAAAGTTCTTATCGTTTAAAATGGTGCTAATTTTGCCCCAACCAATCAGATCTTATTTAACATTTGAAAGCTAACATCTGATTGGTTGGGGAAGAATTAGCACCATTTTAAACGATAAGAACTTTTATTAAATAACCCTGATAGTATCCCTGTACCAACCAGAACTGTAGTATATGTGTTAATACCAGTAATTCTCATTTTTTTAGTAATAGAAACTTATCTAGCCCATTTTTAAAGGGAATGTCCACCCTTTTGTAAAAAATTTCTGTAGTGTAGGGCTCCCTCTCCCACCCCCAACTGCTATAGTTATTTGCAAAAAAATCTAAGCCGATCACTACTTACACAGCCTCTTTCTCGCAACATTCAGACAGGCCCTCTGCTTGCATGAAACTGCAAGCAGGGGGCCCAGACCGGCAGTCGCGCCCGTGGTTGGCTGAGAGGCAACCAATCATAATTGCGGCTTCTGGCAGTACAGACCGCCAGGGGAATCAGGCATTGTAAGTAATGATCGGCTTAGTTTTTTTGCAAATAATTATAGCAGTTGGGGTGGGAGATGGAGCCCTACACTACAGAAAAGGGGTTTGGAGTTGGGGGAGGGAGAGGGAAACGGGAGGGCTTCAATACGCATGCCATTTTTCTCCTGGAGGAGAGACATGAGGCAGAAACATGGGACACAGACAGGTTCCTGGTCTTTACTTTTTGGGACTTTGAAGAGCCATTGCAGGGTAGAAATTTGGAGCAGGGATGTAAGGTAAGGATTTTTTAATGCTACACAGTGGGGCCAATAGTGGGTTAAAATGTAGTTTTCAGGGTGGACATGCCCTTTAAAGCTTTTCAATGAACTTGCCATTACCACATCTGCTGGAAGACAGTTTACCTGTTCTAACTATAAAGAAACCTTTCCGAACCTGAAGATGAAACTTCTAATCTTAAAGGATGTCCATGAGTCCTCTGATATGACCGGTTAGTGAACAATGCGCCAGAGTATTATGACCCATTAATATGTATTTTATATAGTACTACATATTCCGCAGCACTTTACAATTAACTTAATTCACATCAGGCCCTGACCCAAAGAGCTTACAATCTAGTCACTTAATGTACACATACAACCTATCAGTTTGTCTTTTTGTTTGCCTGGAGGAAACCCACGCAAGCACGGGGAGAACATACAAACTCCTTGCAGATATGTCCAAGGGTGGAATCAAACTCAGGACCTCAGCGCTGCAACGCATCAGTGCTAACCACTGAGACACTGAATATATTGTATAAAGTGATCATATCCCCACACAAATGTCACTTCTCCAATGTAAACAGCCCTAACTTGTCTAATCTGCCTGCATAGTCAAGCCCCTCCATTCCCTTTATTATTTTAGTTGCTCTTCTCTGAACTGCTTCCATTTCCAAGGTGTCCCTTTTGTATATAAAATTCCATAAATGCACTGCATATTCCAAACAAAGCCTCACTAGTGCCTTGTAAAGAGGAAGAATAATATTTTTCTCCCTTGAATTTATTTCCCTCTTTATACAAGACAATCTCTTGCTAGCTTAAGCCATTGCTGTCTGGCATTGTTTGCTACAGCTGTTATCTAGTAGAACCCCCCCCAATATTTTTCCTATTAGAGATTCACTTAGCACAGCTATTTATGGTGTATGTGGCACCAGTATTGTTAAAACCAAATGCATTATCTTACATTTATCAACATTAAAACTAATCTGACATTCTGCTGCCTATTTTGATTATCTAGCATATTATTTAGTTTAGTTAAGTTTCCAAAGCTCTACATAGTTAAGTGTCATCATCAAACAGAGATCATGCTCTCAATGCCTTCTTCTAACTCATTTATAAACACATTTGAAAAAAGTGGCCCCAGTTCAGAACCCTGAGGCACTCCATTTAGAATTTTAGCCCACATGGATGTAGCTCCATTAACCACTACTTTCTGTTTTCGATGCAAAAACCTATTCTCTATCCATGTACAATTTTTTTCCTAGGCTATTATTCATATAAAAACTCAGGGTTATTAGATATTACAAGATCCAAATCGCATCCTATCTAGTAGGAACTTCTAAAATCTGTGAAAGAAAATTCTGATATATAAAATTTAAGAACTTGATACCTTTTGAGTATCTGGCATTTCCCTTCGATTTCAGGGTAATTGAAATCCCCCCCATAACTAGAACAGGCCCCATACTAGCAGCCTTCGCCAACTGCATATGGAGATTAATTTCCACCTCCTTACTGGCATTTGGTGGCTTATAACAGACACCAACAATTAATTTAGCCACATTCTTGCTTCGCGTACAGAGCTCCACCAATAATGTTTCCGCCTTATATCTGTTGTATTCAGTTAGATCAACTGGATTTATTCTTGAGGACGTTTCGCTAGTCACCCGACTGGCTTTCTCAATTCAGAAGTTTTTGCCTTGTAGTTTATGCCCTTGTCTACTACATCTTTTAGATTTGGTTTCAATTCTTGTTTAACATATATACATATTCCCCTTCTTTGATTATCTGTCATGTTTAAATAAGGAGAACCCTTTCATTCATGCCCAGACATGAATTATTTAGCCATGTTTCTGCTATACCAAGAACATATTTTTTTTAAAGGGCAAGTCCAGTCCCAAAATGAAAACTTACATACAGGTAAATCACCCCCCCAAAACCTTAAATGGTAATAGTTTGAAACCTAAAATATTTAAGTCTAACCTGAAATCCTGCACAATGCCCTGTTTCCCCTGTTTCTGCTTCCTGGTTCTTCCAGTTAGCAACTGTCAGTTATGGATTTGACAGTTGACATCACAGCCAATGACTGAATGTTAATCCCCTGTCTGCCTCTTCTGAGCATGCCCAGGCTCAGTACAGGCTCAATACAGGTTTCTAAATTGTTCAGTTTTCATTAGGGAACCAGAAGCATAGCATGCATACAGTAATGAATTCATAGGACAAACTATGATATATTAACATATTTTAAAGAGGCTGTTCTTTCTAAAAGATGTTCTTATGAGGGTGGAGTTTTCCTTTAAAGGTATGCTTGTGAAGGTTCTCATTCATCCAGGTCATGGTATATCTGTTGTATTCTGGAGAATTAACTGGACTTGTTGATCTATTCAGAATGACTTGTACAAGGATCTGTCGCAATTATGTACCCTGGAATGGGTATGGACTCCCAAAGATACATAATATGGACACCCAAAGATACATAAGGAAGGGGGCACCGCTAAGACCTATAGTCAGCAGCATCAACTCTGTAACATACAAGGTGGCAAAATACCTAGCCAACATCTTAGGATCATTGGTGGGAAGTTCTAAGCATCACATCCAGAACTTTCAGGATTTCACCAACAAGATTGAAGATATAGTACTCGGTGCAGAAGAAACTATGGTGTCCTATGATGTGACATCTCTCTTCACCTGTATACCCACCAAGGAGGCTGTTGACATGGTGAGAAAACGGCTAGGCCAAGACACTCTTACCAGCATAACTGATTTCAACCCAGAACACGTGTGTTCCTTACTGGACTTGTGCCTGAATACCACCTATTTCAAATACTGGGATACGTTCTGGGACACGTTCTATAAGCAAAAACATGGATGTGCTACGCATTAAACTCCTAAGCACCCATTACTCCTATGCACCCATTTCCTCCCTAATGCAGCACATTGCTGCGGTAGTATTTCTAAAAATACTACTCTTGATGTCCATATGTTTAAATTGGCTAGTGTTTATTCCCACAGATATCCACACAACATGTTTTGAGCGACATGCGCCCTTTATCAAGTGCAAACCAAAATGAACATTCTGTGCTTATATAGTGACCAAAACAGGAAATTGATTACAGACCATCCCAACTACTTCCTCTGAAACGAAGGTCAAGTAGTCTACATCAATAAATATATAAAACAATCCATATTACATACCATAGATATTTAGTGTTTATAACTCTATCACTTTGCAAATGAAACTCATTAATATAAACGTAATAAAACTCATTCCGTACCATACTTCTTAGTGTATAAAATTATTATGCGAGTAAAAAGATTATAGATAAAGGTGAATTCCAAAAGTAGTCCTTAAGTATTAAAATTCATTCCAAGTGTTTGTGGATTTAAGTGCAAGAGATTAAACAGTCTTTTTTAAAATTGGATTCTTCCCTATTATTGCTTACAGAGACTCTAGTCCCCGTCTATTACTTAAAGTGACTCAAGTGCTAAACATATAAATAGTAAAATTGTCCAATTCCTATTACCACATATGGGCGATGAATATCCAAATTGTGACGAATTACCATCTATAAAAAATAAACGTGTCATAACATTACAAAAAGTGTCAATCTTAAAACCTTATCCATTAGGGATAAATATCATTAAGCCCTCTATATACACTAATCCAGTAGAGACTGCCCAAATCAGGCCTATCTACTGGTGTATAGAAAAATTGATGAAGGGGCATGTCTACCAAACATGCCTGTTGTAACTATTATCCTCGTATACCTACTATGCTTACCGAAAGTGTACCTAAATACAACATTACCTTATCTTGTAGCTATTCTCATATTTGCGATATATACTCAGAGGTACCTATTCTTTCTGGCATAAATTCATTCAGACTGTAATTCAATATATGTATCTATAAGACAAAAAGCGGGTAAAGGTTAGTCAGGCTATAAAAAACAACCGATATTACATTGATCATTAAGCCCTTTAGGTTGAACCGTGTCCAGTTTTTTAATCCAATAGTATTCCTTTTGTAACAGTCTCCTTTTTAGATTGCCACCTCTTGTCTGTTTGTTCACCTTCTCCAATACCATCCATTTGAGTTGATTTTGATTGTTCTCAAAAAAATGTCTGGATACAGTTGTATCTGTATATGTATTGGGTTTGTAGTTCCTAATGTATCCCCTATGTTCCTTTATCCTTTCTTTAATAGGTCGGGAAGTCTGCCCAACATATCCCTTGCCACAGGGGCATTTTGAGAGGTAAACTACCTGTATTGTATTGCATGAGGAGCAATGTTCTATTGGGATTGCATTTCCATTTGCAGGGTGGTTTATATGATCTGCTTTGATAATAGTATTGCAACAGATACAGGATAAGCATGGGAAGGTACCTTTTTTCTTTGTTTGTGATCCCCCTTTCCACTTCATTGGTAAGATATCCGCTGGGCACAATTTATCTTTCAAGCTATTCCCCCTTTTATAACAAAAAATGGGGAATTGTTCCGTAAGTTTACCCAGTTCCTTCTCACACTATAATTGGCCAACACTTTTTTATAATTCTGTTAATCATGTGGCTCCGTTTGCAGTATGTGCTTACAAATGGTATCACTTTCCTGTTTGACTCCTTTTTTGTGTATTTTAAGGTGTCCTCCCTTTGTAGTTCTGCAACATATTTTTTAACCTGTTTAATATCTCTGCGTTTATAACCTCTATCCATAAATTTTCTTTCTAAGAAGTTAGCCGCCTCCTCATATGCCTCCTCTGTAGAGGACACCCTTTTCACCCTAATGAAGTCCCTTAGGGATTGCTTTCTTTATATGTGGGCTATGGAAACTACTTGCTAACAAAATATTATTCTTATCAGTGGGTTTATTATACAATTTGGTGCATATAGTATGATTACTTATAGAGATGTCCATGTCCAAAAAATGGATGTGATCTTTTTTAATTTCATATGTGAATTTCATGGTGGGATGTTTCCCATTGGCTTCCTCCACCATCTCTATAAAGGTAGATTTCTCTCCTTTCCATAATATGAGGATGTCATCTACATACCTCCAATAGTGTAATATATTGCTGTTATACTCACAATTGTAATTCCAATTTATGTACAAAGATGTTAGCAAATGCCGGTGCCATGGCCGCACCCATTGAGATGCCCTGGAGTTGCATATAGTAGTCCTCATTAAACCTGAAGTAGTTTTTACTTAGGACTATGGACAAGCAATCAAATAAAAAGTAAATAAATGCATGTTCCAGAGCAGTATCCAATAGGGCCTCCTCAATACAATCAATCCCTTCCTGTTGGGTTATTGATGTGTATAGACTTTCCACATCAATGCTACATAATAATAATGTGGTAAACTTTTGCAGTAATTCTGTGCTGTCTTTAACACAAGTGGGTATTTGTTTAACAATCCCTTGTTAATGATAGTCCAGCACCTTAGCGAAAGGTTCCAAAACGGATCCAATACTGGATACTATTGGTCTGGCCGGTGGATTGTACAGGTTTTTATGTACTTTTGGTAACGTATACAATACGGGGGTCCATGGGTGCTCCACGTTGAGGTATTCCCTCAAAGTATTGGAGATTATACCATTTTGCCACGCCTCCCGTGTAACGTTATCAATAAGTTTTTGTATCTCAAACACAGGATCTTGTCTCAATTTTGAGTAATGTTCAGTGATATTAAGCTGTCTCTCAATTTCTTTAATATACATAGTTTTGTTCATAACCACTGTAGCCCCCCCTTTGTCCGCGGGCTTTATGACAATGTTTGTATTACTCATAAGGGACTTAAGTGCTTTATTTTCCCCTTGTGTAAGATTTCCCTGTTTACCACCTTTGTTCCATATTTGCTGGGCTTCCTGTACAACAACCTTCTCAAATGCGTCTATAGTGGTGTAGCTAATGTTAGGGATAAAGGAAGATCTTTTTTTTTTTTAATTGAAACATAGCACTCAGTGTGGCTTGATGCATTTAAATGTTGCTTGAAACTTTGTGAAAGTTACAGCTGCCCAGAAAACCCCACCTTTCTGCTAATTTATAGTTACATGCAGGTTTGGTGGCACCTTGAATTCTACAGAAAATTCAAGGAATATCTGCCTGAAGGGATTAAATCTATGGGAACACAGATACTGACATGCAAAGGGTTACTTTGGAACAGATGTGAAACTGATCACTAGACAGTGGCAAAGCCCACACAGTAGCACAAATGGGAAGTCTCTTAAAGGACAACTCCACCCTCATAAGAACATCTTTTAGAAAGAATGGCCTTTTTAAAATATGTTGATATATCATAGTTTGTCCTATGAATTACTTTATACCTGCTATGCTTCTGGATGCCTCATGGAAACTGAGCAATTTAGAAACCTTTACTGAGCCTGGGCATGCTCAGAAGAGGCAGATATGGGATTACCATTCAATCATCTTCAAGAAACAGGACATTGTGCAGGATTTCAGATTAGACTTATATATTTCAGATTTCAAACTATTACCGTTTAGGGTTTTGGGGGGGTGATTTACCTGTATGTAAGTTTTCATTTTAGGGCTGGACTTGCCCTTTTAAGGCTTGTTGACCTTTTTGTCACATGTAATATCAATTAACTCAGGGCATCTATCAGAATTTTATGGACCCCATACTGGGCACTCCACCACAATATACCCACACTACACCACTTTTCTATCACAGGCAGCGAAAAGTCATTACTGACACGATCCCCATTTCATTTGACACTTCAGTAACAACTCATATTTCTAAAATGGCGATAAGTGTGTTCTTGCGTTAAAGGGCAAGTCCAGCCCTAAAATGAAAACTTACATACAGGTAAATCACCCCCCAAAACCCTTAAACGCTAATAGTTTTCAATGTGAAATATATAAGTTTAACCTGAAATCCTGCACAATGTCCTGTTTCTGCTTCCTGGTTCTTCCAGTTAGTAACTGTCAGTTATGGATTTGACAGTTGACATCACAGCCAATGACTGAATGTTAATCCCCTGTCTGCCTCTTCTGAGCATGCCCAGGCTCAGTACAGGTTTCTAAATTGCTCAGTTTCCATGAGGCATCCAGAAGCATAGCAGGCATACATTAATAAATTCATAGTACAAACTATGATATATCAACATATTTTAAAGAGGCCATTCTTTCTAAAAGATGTTCTTATGAGGGTGGAGTTGTCCTTTAAGTTCAGCCAATTAAAATCATCTGAGGTGGCGAAGTGTCCATGTATCTAAAATGACCATTGATTTTTTTTGTTCATTAAATTTTTATTGATTTTTCATAAAATTTCTTAACAAAAATACAAATAAAATTGTATACCAAAAAAATAAAAAACAAACAATAAACCAAAAAAAATACTGCTGTCTCATTGTTTTTATTACAATATAAATGGATGCATACATAAACTTTTTTGTAACACCATTTCTGAACATCTAAATAACTTTTATTGCTGTACCTGAATTCCGTTGCTCTCTCTTTGGGTGGAAGCCGTACATGAGGTTGGGCTGCGTTTCAGTGATTTATCTGGATCCATTTCCAGTATCCAGCTGTCCCACGTTTTTGACCATGTTTTTATTGAGTTTTGTAGTGTATGGGCCATATACTCATTATCATGAACCCACCAAATCTTCTTTGTAAGAGAATCCCTTGTTGGGCTTGGTTGTTTCCAGTTAGCCGCTAATAATGCTCTAGCTGCCGAGCAAATATACATGATAAGTGATAGAGCATACTTATTATATCCCTTAGTAGGGAGGTTAAATAGCGCTGTGTAAGGCCATAAATAGAAAGGTCTGTGGAAAATTTTTTAGTGATTAATAATTTACAATTTTCCCACATTTTTTGTACTTCCGGGCAAGTCCACCAAAAGTGGAGTTGACCTGCTGGAGAACCACAACCTCTGAAGCAAAGTGCAGAGAAATGAGGATTTATCTTGTTTAAATAGGAAGGCGTTATATACCAGTCAAAAAGAATTTTGTAAGATTTTTCTTGTTGATTGTTAGCTGAACATCTAGCAGATTGGGATTAGATTTGTAACCATTGGGAGTCAGCTAGAATTGTGTGTAATCTAGTTTCCCACTTTATGACTGGGGGATCTTAATCTCTTGGCTAGAATGCCAGATCAGGGAATACAATACTGTGATCTGGCCTCTCATGTTGTCCTTATTTAAACAAATCCTTTGAAATT
Source organism: Hymenochirus boettgeri (assembly GCA_019447015.1). Classification (NCBI taxonomy): domain Eukaryota; kingdom Metazoa; phylum Chordata; class Amphibia; order Anura; family Pipidae; genus Hymenochirus; species Hymenochirus boettgeri. The sequence continues at coordinate 58,032,036 of CM033474.1, read as the reverse complement.
AGACTGGTTAGGATGTGGGTTATCTTTCGTTATCCTGTTGTAGAAATTATATATTTGTATAAATTGGTAACTTGAATTTGGCTTGTAATTGTTGCCATGTTAGCATGTTTTTGTTAGTCACAGACATCTGATAATCTGAATATACCTTTTTGAGTCCAGTAATCTGCAAAATACCTAGACATACCTGGTGAGAAACCTGGGTTGAAAAAGAGTGGGACTGAGTGTGTGTAATTTGGGATCAGCTTATATTTGGAGTTTTTGCTATCCCAGAATTTTAAGTTTGAGACTATGTTGGGGATTAGTCGTGTGGATAGAATTTGTCTTTTATTTGATGGAACCCATAGAATTAAATATACATTTAAAGGGGTAAGTAGTTTGTTTTCTATATCCACCCAACCTATTTTACCTGTACCCTGTACCCACTGAATTGTCTGAGCGAGTCTTGCTGCTTCGTAATATTTGATTAATATTGGAAGACCAAATCCCCCAGAGGATTTGTACTTAGCTAGATAATCCCTTTTTATACGTGGCCTTTTGTTATGCCAGATAAATTTGTTGATTGCCTGTTGGAGTCTCTCCAGCTTCTGACTATTCAGAACCAATGGAAGTGCCCTGAATAGATATAAGATTTTGGGTAGGATGGACATTTTTACAGCGTTTATCTGTCCTAAGAGAGAAATTGGATAGTTATTCCATTTAGACAAAAGATCTGTTAATCTTTTATATATCGAGGCGTAGTTATGGTCAAATATGGTTTGAGAGTTATGACTAATTGCTACTCCTAGATACCTGAAAGATATTGGAGACCACCTGTAATGAAAATATTGTGATATAGAGTTTTGTAGATTTAGGGATCCAATATAAATTCCATGATCGATGGAAAATGAAAAAAGAGAGAGAGATCCCTCTTTATAATAATTAACATTTAATTTTAATTATAAAGCCTTTACTGTTATCAATTAAAACAGTACTTTTACTAATAAATATTTTAAAAACCTCATTTAGAAAAATTAAAAATCGCAAAAAGCCACACTGACGTTCAGGGAAAAGTATATGAAAGAAAAGACCTACATCACTAAACAACCCCCTTCAAGTCTCCATTCCAGTCTCTCAGTGATGAACAGTAGATGGAACGATTCTTTATTTTAGTAATTAGTTTTAAGAAAGAAATCAAACTATTGTAATGTGAACTCACCCCTAGTGGTGAAACAAGTACATGTCGACATAATTGCATACAGATATGAAACACTTTACAGTAGATAAAATTAAAATAACTTGAGCAGAATCCTACAACCCCTTTACATGCACTCCGTAGTAAGCAACAAAAGGTACTGGTAAATAAAACTAGTGGTGTATATATGTATGTGATGCAATAGTGTTTATTTGAGTTCATATTTATGACACTACAGGTGAAATAAACATATTCCTATAATACTGGAAAATGCCCCACAAATCACTGGAACACAGTGAACATTACTCATATTGAGCGATAATAAGGTGAAACAAAATCCTTTAAAGACTTTTGATAACTAGTGATTTAACATTTCTTTGCTAAAATGATAAACAGAAACACATTTATTTAATTACCTGCCAGAGCCCCAGATGTTAAAGTGGCTATTATTGGTGTTTTGCTTTTTTCATTGACTTGTGCTAAGAACTTAAACAGCAAACCATCATCTGCCATTGCATATATCACTCGAGGCATAGGGAACATGGATCCAAGAAGGCTTTAAAGAAAATAGACTGTGGTCAGCTATAAATGGTAATATTTTGCTGTAGAAACACTACACTGTTAAATCTAAAACTTCCCTTTCATTCCAAGTACAAAAATAACACAATGGGAAATAGGAACTATGTGATACATACCTAGTAGAAAGGGCACAGAGAGATCCAACAGCAACTGCATACCTGGCCCCATACCATTCCACGTAATTAAATGCCACAGGTAGTGGGCTTTTATTATCCAATAGATAATATGGCATCATAAGCGTTAGTGCAGCACACACCCCAAAATATGCGACAAAACAGATCCGGACAGAAGCCACAATCCCTCTAGGGAGGGCTTTTTGGGGATTTTTAACTTCTTCCCCTAAAATGTAAGAAAAGATAAAACTATTCTTGGTAAGAAGCCTCAATGACACTGAATGCTTCCTTCATTACATCAAACAAATTGTGCTGTGTCACAGTCATTAACCACAGAAGCAAATTATTAAAAAGCAAAACATTAAAATAATAAAGAATACAACTCTCTTACCTTATGTATCTAGCATCCATACATTATGCAATGTGTATTTTTATACTGCAAATATGTACAGTTGCTGTTTAAGAGCTGGGTACTTCCCCTTGAATTTTTTCCAAGTTATTGACTTGTACAAATGTATATTCAAGTATTTTAAGTACTATACAATATATGACTGGGCCATAAACTTTGTGTAGCTACTACTAAGGTGTTATAGTAGATACCTTCCAGTGTAATGCTTCTATATTGCCCACTGCAACCCCCTTTTCCTATCCCCACTATCTCCTTCTCCTCTTCCATTTGCCTTCTTCTCTGCCACCACTTTAACCACACCAAGACCCACAAGCTGGGAGTGTTGCCCTACAGATTGGCAATACCCACACTTGCTCAGGTGGCAAGTGATTATAAGGTGCACAGCGGAAACTTCTGTGGCAGTTTTTTATATAACTGGTAAGTGGTAGATGGTAAGTGACTGCAGCCCTTTAACTGGTTTTGTTTGTAGTTCCGTCACAGTACTGATACAATATTTGTTTTCATTTAATGAGTGCTGCTACTAAGGGCCATATTTATAACCAGCCGATAACAGCGGCGGAAAATTACCGCCGCACATCGTCACGGAAAAAATACCGCTATTGCCATATTTATAATGGCAAGCGGCATCGCGGCAAAATGTTTCGCGCCCAAGATGTGCGGCGGTAATTTGAGCTATATTCGCGGCGATACTGCACTTCACGCTAAGTACAATATCACCGCGAATCCCGGAGCATGGGGCTGGGAAGGGTGGTACGCTCCGCTGAGGCCGGCGGTGCCAGCGGGTTCACTGTTGGCCGCAGATTAGCGGCCACTTTATAAATAGAAGAACAGGCGGTAACTGTTCCGATAGGCGCAAAAAGTTAATGAGGCATTAACTTTTCGCGGCCGATTTCCGGTCATTCATAAATCGTGGTAAATGCGATTTTGGTGAAAATGACGGGAAAAACGGCCGCAAAAAAATAACGCTCCTTTACAAATATGCGCCTAAGTCATAGTTAACAGGATATTACTTTTGTTTGTAATTTTTAAATTGTTCATACCCTTAAAAAAAGTATGAATAAAAATAGAGCACTAGACCACAAATTAGAATACATTCATTCCTCCAAATAAGATGAATTAAACACACAATACATAGGTGAACACAATTTCTCGTTGTTTGAATTTTCTACTTTGTTTAAAATGTAATTTAGCTAGAAAACGACTTATAGAAAGAAATAAGTGTACCTGTAGTTGCAATACAGTCAAAGCCAACAAAGGCATAAAAGCATGTTGCTGCTCCAGAAAGAACTCCGCTAAAACCAAAGGGCATAAATCCACCAGCACCAGCCCTGTACTCATTCAAGAAGGAAAAAAAAGAAAGAAAAAGAAAAAAGCGTCATGAAAATAGTAAAAACAGGTTTTGGTAATGATTAGGGATGACCGGATTTTGCGAAGTTCGGACATCTCTAGTAATGATATGCAAAATTACTTCTAATATAGATAAATGTCTTTATTAGATACCTTAGTCCAGTGGTGGTGAACCTATGGCACGCATGCCAGAGGTGACACTCAGAGCCCTCTCTGTGGGCACTCATGCACAGCAGAGTTTACCAGAGTTTGTAACCAGAAAGCCAGAGAGAAAGTGTAGCGGCTCTCTGTAGCAGAGAGAGGTCACCTGCTATAACATTCAGCTCTGCTTGAGTTGCTGTTTTGGATCTCAAACTCCTGTCTAATAATGTAGGGGTAATGGTCACTGTTTTAGATCTCAGGCAGGGTACACACGGCCTGACTATTTGTCCCGACCGAGCACTCGCTCGTACCTGGACAAATACCCGTCAGTCGCCACAAATTATGGCCAAATTTGCAAACAATCGATCATGCGTTCCCATAGGGAACCGCACAATCGATCAGAATTTTTCCGACACGTCCGATCTGGACGAACGAACGATCGATGTCGTTCGCGGCCAGCCGCCCCACACCAGCCGATATGTTCGGCCGACCGACCAAAAGTGCCATGAATTGATCAATTGGCCGAAAATATCAGCTAGTGTGTACCCAGCCTCAAACTCCTGTGTGGTAATGTAGAGGTTAATAGGTAATCTATAATCAATTCAATCTACTGTATTGGTCTGTGTCTAGTTGAGTTGTTTTTTCTAAATTCAGGTTAAATGATGATGTTGGAACTATGCAATAAAAAGTGGGGTTTTGGGTAGCAGTTTGGGCACTCGGCCACTAAAAGGTTCACCATCATTGTCTTAGTCACATGACAGTAAGCTCAACTAACAGGGCCATCAAAGCAGTGCAAGCAGTGAAAGAATGAACATTTTCACCTCCGAGCCCTATAGCCACTTTGTACACACTGTTTACTAGGTGCCACAGGGAGGAGGCCAAGAGACGAATTTTAATAATCTGTCATATAACCTACCCCCTTAATAGATCCCTATGGGACCCAAGTAGCCGATAATACTTTTTTAGATGAAGAGGAAGCCGCCATCACCTTTGATATATGAACCGGAGTTGAGCTGCACCAGTAACTGTAAGTATACAACCGATAGCTGCATTCTGTCTGGTTTCATTCTTCTTGCGCATTAATCTCCAGCCGCTATGACTGCGATCTTATCACACACTAGATTAATGCGTGAGAAGAGTGAAACCATACAGAATGCAGCTATCGGTTGTATACTTAGAGTTACTGGCGCAGCTCAACTTCGGTTCATATATCAAAGGTGATGGCGCCATCCTCTTCATCTAAAAATGGAAGTGTTAGCCGTGGGCAGCCGTGAGTTTGCCGTGGGCAGGAGTTAAGGGGTGAGTCTGTTTTTTTTTTTTTGGAGTCCTGAGCAAGGGGAGGGTGCCGTGACAGGCTAGTGGAGGGTGATGGGGGCTGGGGGGTTGCTTTTCGATAGAGAGAGTGCCTTGTCATAGTTAGTGCACATGGAGGTGGGGAGGGGGGGGGGGTTCTCCCATTACATTGCCAGTGAGCCATAGGCTCACAGGTCAGTCTTTGAATTAGGGTGAAGGGGTAGGTCAAATGTCACCTCGGAGTTCCATGCCCGGTATAAAAGGCACTCGGCCTGCGGCCTCTGTGAATTCTAATATTCTTATAATTTACAGTAGGGGGTACATTATCCACCTTATTACTCAGTTGTTACATTTATCCTTTGCTTTTGCATTTTTGGGATTAAAGAGGCAGTTGGGGGTTAATTTTATAAGGTTAAATATTTTTACACACTGTGATGAATGAGTGGCTGCAGATTATAATAACCAGTGGGTGCGTTCGGGTGACGTCCACTGATCTTGCCAGTGAAACAATGAACAATGCCTGAACGCATACACCCGTGTTATCGCCCGCAGCGTCTGTTCATTCAGCAAAATTGCCTATCATTTAAACTGCAAAAAAAAAAATCGATTACACGCTTATTAATTTACTGGAATGACTAAAGAATGTCTGTATTTAGAATGTACAGCGCTGCGTACCCAAGTGGCGCTTTATAAAAAAAATTATACATACATACATTCATTTAATTGGTGAAGTATCAGCCAGTCCTCAACCGCATCACATTTTAAATGTGGTTGTTTAGCTCTACGGGACAGTAACTTACTGTGTCTGGATCTATTCTTTGGACTTAATCCTTTTGTTAAAGCAGCAATAACCATTGGTGAAAAGTCATTACCGCCACTAAAAAAGCACCACTTGGGTATGCCGCTCTGTACATTATAAAATACAGAGTATACAACAAGGGGATAAGTGCAATTATACAGATAGATAAAAATTAAATTAAATACAATTTCATACATCGGTTAAGAAAGCTTATATATAAATTATGTATAAATTGATACAACAAGACTTGACAAATTAGCAATGAGATCCCTGCCCCGAAGAGCTAACAATATAAGTGTTGCATCGCTGCAGTGATTCTTTTCATGATGAAAATGACTCTCTTTGCCATTGCAATGCCCTGCAATATTGAAATGCCAAGTAGTGATATAGTTTATAAATATGCTCCATTGTGTTTAAAGGGTAACTGTGGTAAATTGTCAGGAATTGCTTTCCTGAGTATTTATGTGAGTTACTGTCATTATTTATTTTACATGATTTTGAAGATATTTACATTTTTATGTGTTTTATTAAAGCAGCATCACTAGATCCTCTGCACTTCCTGCTTTTCTGTATCTAAAGTGCCAGGTGTAGTAATCTCAGCCCCCCCTCCACTCTTGTGGTTTCCGCCACAATCACAAAGACATACTGATAGGTTGTATGTGTCAAATAAATGTGCTTAGACTGTAAGCTTTTCGGGACAGGGCCTGATGTGAATGTATATATGTATATTTGTAAAGCGCTACGGAAGATGTTAGCGCTATATAAATCCACAATAATAATAATAATAGCCCCTAATCCTCATGGAGCCACTCCTTCTCACCGGCCTCTGTGGCCCCTCCACCTAGCGGGGGCCATGTGGCCCACTTCCCCTCATGGGGACCCTTCTCCTCTGCCACCTCGCGGGGGCCATGTGGCCCCTCCAACTCGTGGGGTTCCGGTGGCCCCTCCACCTTGCAGGGTCCTTGTGGCCCCTCACCCCTATTTTCTGTCTAAAGCCTGAAAAAGCCATCATAATATAGTTATCTATAGGGGGGTATGTGTCTGAGGTGCGAGTAGTTGGAGGGGATTACACCTCCTATCTCTCCTGCTTGCAACATGTTCTCTTAGTGAAGGAGTTGGTCAGAATCAGACAGAGCAGGAAGGAGGGGCATCTGCATTAGAACACTTCTTATAGGAAGGCTACAGTAGGGAGGAGAGGGACTTCCGGTTTTCTACAAATTCACTGTTATCTGAGGCTGTGCTCTCCAGCCTCGAGGTGAAGGAGCAGCCTTTGGAATGTCATCTGTCATCCTCCCACCCCTTATCTTTTTGATCAGAGATTTCCACATATCTTGGGCTATGCAGCAAGTAAAGTGTAGATTGATGGCTCATTTTGAGGGTAGGATTCAGGCCTTTTATTTAAAAACCACATTTCCCCCACATTATTTGCACCATGTAAACCAAGCATAGCAATAAAAAAACAAGCAAGACATGTTCATACATACTTGTTGACTGTGGTATTTGTAATATTGAAGTCACTGTCAGATAGCTGCCAGTTTTTCACCGAACCTTTTATAAAACCGGACACTATGACAAAACATAGAACTAGAACATTAATGCAGGTAAACACCTTGTTTACCATGGCAGATTCTTTCACACCAAAAGATAAAAGGCCTGCAAAGAGAAAAGATGGAAATTAAAGGTGAATGCCAAGGGAAAGACATGGGAAATGTTACTAAGATTTACAAAAACTGAGCATTTACAATTTTTAAAAGGAAATCTACAAAAAGGTTAATCCAGTAAATCACAGTTACACAATCCACTGAAACAAAATATTGTCTGCTTCCTCCAGACAAAGATTATGAATCGATTGGCAAGTCAACTATTATCAGCTGTGTGTACCAGGCTCTTGTGCATACAGTTATAAAAGGAATGCATATATTTATGAAGGTTCTCATTTATCTAGGTCCCCGACTGCCTTAGTGCCATCTCTGCCTTCATGTCCTCCCGCTTCCTCAAACTAAACATGGACAAGACTGAACTTGTCCTTTTCCCACCCTCACGATCTGTTCCCCTCCCATACTTACTATTAATATTAACAACACACCCATATCCCCATCTGCCTGGAAATAACTCTAGATTCCAATCTTTCCTTCAAACCTCATGTCAAATCGCTTGCCAACTCCTATCGAAGGAAGCTACAAAAATCCTAATCCATGCCCTAATCATATCCCGGCTAGACTACTGCAACACACTCCTGTGTGGTTTACCAAACAACCGCCTAGCACCACTTCAATCCATTCTCAACTCAGCTGCCCGGCTCATTCATTTCTCTTCTCGCTTCTCTAATGTCTCTCCTCTCTGTCAGTCCCTCCACTGGTTGCCCATCACGCAAAGGATCCAGTTCAAACTACTTACCTTATCCTATAAAGCACTTTCCAACATAGCCCCTCCATTTATCTCAGAGCTGATCCAGCGATACCGTCCCAGGCGCAACCTCCGCTCCGCAAATGATACCCTTCTCTCATCCACCCTGGTCACCTCTTCCCATGCCCGCATTCAGGACTTTACTCGTGCTGCCCCTCTGCTCTGGAACTCCCTTCTTCCGTCTGTCCGTCACTCACCATCCCTAAACACCTTCAAATGTAACCTTAAAACCCACCTCTTTAGGCAAGCATATAACCTGGCCTAAACATTACCCCCTTACTACCCAATATGATCCAACCCGCCTTTCACGCTCCACTGCCAATCTATTTACAGCCTACCGATTCCTGCAACCTAATGTCCCACCCCCATATCATGTAGACTGTAAGCTCTTTGGGCAGGGTCCTCTCTCCTATTGTATCATGGTATTGCTGTAAGAAACTCATTAATCTGTGTACGTATATTATGTATTACCTGTGTATGTAATATGTATGACTTTTTATAACATGTATTACCCTGTATGTAATGTATGACTATGTAATTGTAAAGTGCCACGATGTTGGCGCTATATAAATCAATAATAATAATAATAATAATAATCTAGGTCATGGTTTGTGTGTAGTATTCAGTTAGATCAACTAGACTTGAAGATTAGTTCTTGAAGCCATTTTACTAGTCATCCTAGTGTCTTTCTTTTAATTGGCAGTGCCTTGGCTAAAGTCCCATACACACACAAGATTACAGTCGGCTGGTAACGGCTTATAGCCAACCACTTTACATGTGTGGAAACTTTATTTATCTGGTAGTACAGATAAAAAATTACGCCAACGGGATCTACTACACACATAATATTGTCATCCTAAATGTTTGGTTGTTAGATGCTCTTTGCCTGTTCTTTTTGAATCGTTGGCCTTTTAATGTTCGTTGCCCAGCAAAACCTTACAAGCACACAGAGAATTAGTCAGAAAAAATTAAATTGTGCATTAAAAGTGGCCATGCCACACTCTACAACAGACAGATAAGGAAGTATGTTGGGCTGGTGGGGAGTAGTCTGTATGGGCTTTTGTAATGTGGACACATTTTTAGTTTAGTCATATTGACTACTGGTTTAATTAGTAGAGAAATGGGCAATCTAATCTTTGCTAAATTCTTTTGTTCCTATATATAACTCCTAAAAACACTGCTATTGTCTTATAGATCCACGAACACTTTACCTGTCAGTACCAGTATTATTATAACAGAAAACAAGTCTGGATACTTTGCCAACACCCCCGGTACATTCATTGACATGTGTGCTATGCAGTACTCTTCAATTCGTTTGCCAATTATTTCATCAAATGTTGCACTCCATGCTCGAGCCACGCTTGAAGTCCCTAGAAGGGAATTTACAAGAAGTCTTTAGAAAAGAACATGCAACACAGTACACTATGGCTGCCATTCTGTGTCTCCAGTATTTAAAGACACCATCCATATTATGATTTCATTGACTGGGATAGGGCCATATCAACAAAGTAAATAGCCACTGCAGCAACAATGATTAAATAAAAAAAAAACCAAGAACCTAAAAGTTCAATATTTTGTGAGTAGACCAGATTTTCAAAGCAAGAATATAATTAGCAGCTTTCCTTCCCGGAAATCCCCAGCTACATTAAATAATTGTAAATACAAAAGAGAAACATAATAATCCCTTTAAAAGTACAACAAATTGAAAAAAAGAAAGAAACATGCTTACCTATTACATAAGAAAGGATTAAATTCCATCCTGTAATAAATGCCAAGAACTCCCCAACTGTAACATAACTGTAGAGGTAAGCAGAACCAGTCTTTGGAACTCTTGCACCAAACTCTCCATAACAAAGACCTGCTAGAATAGAAGCCAATGCAGCAATGAAGAAACAAAGTACAATGGCTGGTCCCGCATTATCTCTTGCGACTTGTCCTGCCAATACATAAACTCCAGCTCCAAGTGTGCTCCCCACACCAAGTGCAACTAAGTCAAACGTGTTGAGACATCGGGACAATCTACTCTCCTTGCTGTCAGATCCAACAACTTTACGACGCAATAACTGCTGGCAAAAATCCAGAATGATCCTGGAACTCATCTTAATTCTGAAATATAAAGCAAGGAACAAATACATGAACTGACAGATTAAAAAAATCCCCTAAAACCACACAGTAAATGCACGAAAGTCTTGCAGTCATATGGACAAATCCTCCAACAGTTGTATTGTTTTTGGGGGAGGCGAGATTTCTTTGGCATTCACACAGCGTGCTCATACTGAAGGTCAGGATCATGAAAGATAAATAAGTTTGTGCCTCACGTGTCTATTGATAGAGATTCTTAACATTGTTGGCCAAACATCACATCTGCGCTGGTACTAGGGGTTTACAGAGAGCAGTGTAAAACATGCATATGTCAGCTGTATATTATGCGGGGAATACAAACTAAACTGATGCCTGGAAGTGCACATATTTACAGATTGCTGCTCTGCACCTACACAAAGAAAGGCTCATAGTACCCAGAATACAACATTTTAAAGCAAAATCATTGCAAAAATAAATATTATTAGAAATAGCCAATGAATTCACAGGCATCGTAATATCCTGTAATGCACCTGTCACATTGGGGAAAAAATTCAATCCATGAGTCATGCTCTCACACCCAGCCAAATGTACATTGTTATGGCACTTAAAACATTATCAGTTTGGTACTATTATATTTTAGGGGTATTTATCACTCTACTAACATAACATTCTGTGCTCTCCAAAAATGTATCTGCAAGGCCTTGGAATCTTTGCAGAGTATTCTTTTCCGAGAAGTGTGATAAATAAAATGAACTGATAGAGGTATACTACAGCAGAAAAAAAAAAAAATAAGCATGTGCTATCAGAGAATACAAGATTACAAAGCTGCCTGGAATTTATGAAGTATTTAAAAACCTTGACAGAAACATTCATATATTGTATACTATGCAGAAATAACCTAATAACCAAAATTTTACTAAAATACATATTTTATTCATGAAAACCTGGGTATCTAATCTCTATTGCAGAGTTTTTCATGGTTTGATGGGACCTCGGATAAGATTGGACCTGTGCCTATAATATTCCAACACTGTATACAAACTCTGCCAATATATCCTAGATATAGGATAGGCAACACAGACTAATGCTTCACCACCAACTTATGTTGTATCTTACAGGGTTATTCAATAAAAGTGCTTATCGTTACAAATGGTGCTAATTTTGCCCCAACCAATCAGACATTAGCTTTCAAATGTTAAATAAGATGTGATTGGTTGGGGCCAAATTAGCACCATTTCAACAATAAGAACTTTTATTGAATCTCCCGGTATATGTCTATTTGTGTCTGTCCCTGTCTGTCAATCTACCATTTCGTCTATCAAGCCTTTTCTGTCCCTGTTCATCCACCCATCTATCCAATATTTAACTGAAAAATTTAAGTTAGTTTTATTCGTGTAATGGGTGGGGCTTATGGTGACTAGGTGAAGCTTTGGTGAATAGGGAGGGGTCACATTTTAGTCATAGGACATTGGGAGATATGATTAGTTGCTGCCTCTGAACTTTTTGGAGCTTTTTGGATGATTTGTCCAGCCCTGTCCTAAAATCTCCAAAAATCAATAAAACCCCAGGACACCCTACCACAAATCCTGAGTTTATCTACCAAACATTCCACTCGTACTACACCAAGCTATACTCACATATAGCTACCGCAACAAAAGAACAAATCATATACTTTTTAACAAACAACAACCAAAAAATGTCCATAACAACAGGGAGCTCAAACTTTTAATCCCGAGATATTACCCCTACAGGCATATAAACTACGAAAAATGGTGTGATTGATTAACACACGATTTTACTACTATTTAACTGTTCAACCAGTTTATGAAAGGAACACAGATGGCACCTGAAATGAACCATGCCAACATAACTGTATTACTCAAACCAGCGAAAAATCCCCTAAAAACTAGCAGTTACCGGCCAATATCCAAATAAACCAGGACATAAGAAATATTTACCCAAGTGCTGGCCAACCGGCTCCACCATATATCCCAACCAGTTTGGATTTACCCGTCCAAACAGCTTCACAACATTAGACAGGTCTGCTCTGTTCTACATTACATGGCCACCCACTCCATAAGGGACTGTTTACTGGCATTAGACATGGAAAAATCTTTTGACAGCCTTGACTGTCAATACATGAGAGAATCCCCGACACTCTACAAATTGATTGACGTATACTACTCTACAGCTAAAGGTTACTTAAAACTAGTTACATATTAGAACAAATGTTCAGAGTTATATACGGTCCCAGTATCCGGTGACCACTTATGGTTCAGTGGATTAACCATTTGACTAAACAATGTATCCTTTACATATGTGTTTGTAATTTCAAGTGTTTGGTAGGCTTACTTAAAGTGAAGGGGAGATCTGGGTGTACAGAACCCCAGATCTATCGCTATTTCTTTCTTGACCTTCTATTAGTATTATCAGCATACATTTAACTGTTTCAAATTCTTCCCACCGAACACATATTGCATTTGCTCCCCCCTTGGATTTGGACTCACCCGTCCGACTTGGTGGTCCGGGTGCAGGACTGCCCCAGACCCTTCGCTCGGTCCGTTAACTTGATAAGTATCTTTGTCCTCCGTGGATGGGTTTTTAGTCCGCACTCCTCAATCCGGTAAGAACTTTTCACTGGTCACCAATTTGTTAAAAAATTCATACTTTATTTAAACATTTAAAAACTATCACACAATCCATTGGCTGCCTGACGCGTTTCGAGCGGCATTACCCGCTCTTACTCATAGGCTCTATGGTGACCAGTGAAAAGTTCTTACCGGATTGAGGAGTGCGGACTAAAAACCCATCCACGGAGGACAAAGTTACTTAAAACTACCCTCAAACTCATGGACTCCAATTCCCATAATGAGAGGTACAAGACAGATTCTAGATCTCCCTGAAAAAAATGAACATGATGAATAATATCTCTGTTGCTAACATCTAATCTGTATGTTTTCTGAATTGTGTTGGGAAACTGGAGAAGCATAGTGAGAACATAAACTTGTAGCCTAGGGTGGATTTTAAGACAAAAAATAGTGCAAGTTGAACATTGAATACTATCCTTAGTTTAGTAGAGATGACCTTCAGATGTTCCATGAGATGTTAAATATTGGCAAGTACTATATTTTTGTTTAATCCCAAAACATTTATCATCAACTTCTGTACTATACAAAATATTTAAACAGCCAGCATTTTAATCTGTCAAATATGACGTAAATGAAAGTGGGACACCTTTAAAATACAGAATCCCCAATGTTTATCATTCGCAATCAAGTTAAGGTGCTCAAAGGACACTGCATTTGCTTCTGTGCAATAGTAATAGGCAATTACATAGTAACATAGTAACAGAGGTTGAATAAAGACATATGTCCACCTAGTCCAACCCTAATCATTAACCCTACTTAACAGGTGATCCAGAGGAAGGAAAAAAAAAAAAACAACTGAAGAGGGGAAAATATTCCTTCCTGACTCTAAATGGCAACTGGAAAGGATCAACGGAACTATATGTATTAATACAAGTAACTTTCAATATTTTTTTAAGCTTTTAAGTTTTAGAAAATTATCCAGCCCACTTTTAAACCTATTCAATGAACTTGCCATTACCACATCTGCTGGTAAAGTTTCAACATTCTCACTGTAAAGAAACTTTTCATAACCTGAAAATAAAACTTATTTTACTCTAATCTAAGGATGCTCAGAAGTCTATGAAATTACCTATTATTGAACAATGCACCAGAGAGTTCATTTTATGGCCTATCAAAATATAATATATATAATTTTTGAGTACAGCAAAACTGGAGTAGCCAATATTGCTAGAAATGTTCTCCAGGGGAGTAACTTTACAGAGAAGTTTCTGATGTCAAAAGAACATCATAATCTCTGATTAAAAAATGTAACATTATCAAGATTATTTAGTAAAAGGAGTAGCCCCGTCAAATGTTTCCTACATAAGTGTTCTCCATCCTGAATGCATAACAAACCAACTTTTAATGGACATGCAATTCTTCTTTAACAGAGGTATATATGGCCTTTCATTCATCACATCACACATGGTCGTGGGTGCAGGCATAGCGGTCATAGATGTCCCACAGTAACTGCATTTTTGGTCATTATAAATTAAGCACATCTCCACTGCTGCATAGACAACATTATAAACAATAACAGAATTTAGAATTCCTTTCCACTCTGCAGTAAATGCTGATATCAATTATTTCTCCAATGTCTGCAAAGCAGAACCATTCATTCACATGGACTAAAACCACAAGAACTTTGACAAGTTGCCACATTTACTACAATGCAGTCATGCCTAACAGTGTTCTGGAGTCAAATGGTGTGTGCTTGTTAGTCCAATTTAATATTTAATTCCAACAAAATTTTGGTAGGAAGAGAAGGATAGATTAAAAAGAACCTATAAATATTAAAATAGTTATGTACAGCATTGTAACCTCAAATACATAATTAATTTAGAAACACCGGTAATATACAGTATAACACTGAAAGATCATTAAGAAACCGGGTTTTGAGTTAGGATAATATGGTTATAAAATTAAACAGCACCTCTATGCATGTATACGTTAATTTCCATAATGATGCTTAGCGATTCAGTGCTGTGCAATATTATAATATAAAAAGCCATACAAGGGGCACAAACAATAAAAATACATACGTAAGTATATGCATTACAAGTGCTTGTACTATGCAGAGCTTACAATCCAGATAGGTGGGTAACATACAGCTACAAGGATAGAAGTTCCATAATGAGAACTTGTGCAGGGTCCATTAAAAACAATCATATACTTTGCAGGCGCTCAGTAGTAAGATGTGAGATTAGGTTTAAACCAATTTTTTGAAATTTCTTGACGAAGAGGGAAGGTAATAGAATTTCAGTGGATGGGAGCTACAAGTGAAAAGGGTTTAAGGTGGGAGGTCTGTATAGTAGATTTTGTGTTAAGCAGAGGGTACAGGCAAGGACATATGGGGACACAAGAGAAGAAATACAAGGAGCAACAAAGCGAAGGGGTTAGACTATTAAGAGAAGGATTTTTTTAAACAATACAGTATTCAGTATTGACTGAAGGAGAGAAAGATGGGAAACAAGAAGTACAGTAAACAGGTTACAATAGTCTAGGTGTCATAGGATGAGAGCATGGGATAGCAGTAGTCAGAAGAGAAAAACCTAACAATATATTATTCCAGCTATAATTACCCCTAGGCAACGTGGCAACTGAATAGACTGGAATAGTCAAAAGAAATAGAAAAGTGTGGGATGGGACCAGGTTTAGGTAGGAAAATGATTAGGTCAGTTTAAGTTAGGATCAGTTTAAGACATCTGTCTTTATCCAGGAGGAGATGGTAAGGTCAGAGATACATAATTGGATGCCAGGAGCTATATCCAAAGCAACCAACTGTTCCATTCAATAACTTCTTATTGGTGCTGGATAAAGGCCAGGAACAATGATCTTGTATAAGAAATGTAATAAAATATTATTTTCTTTATTTTGTACAAAGTTGTGAATATAGGACTTTCAGGGATCAGACATTGCCAAGTGCTATATTATCATTTAATCTAAAAACATTACCCATCACAAACGTGTTATCCCACACAAAAGATTTAATAAACATAAACAACCAAAATTATTTTAGTATTTATTTGTTCTGTTAAAATACAATCAGGAAAAAAAAAAAAAAACCAAAGCACCCAACCCATAAATCGAAATTCATCCAATCATAATTGTATCTCAAACAATGTGCCTCAGTATGCAGCAATCCCCTCAAATATAAAAAAAAGGGAAAAGGGAACAAACAAAAACCTGTTTTTAAAGGTATGTACACTGACCTGTGATGACATCAGTGTTCTCAACATGACGTCAATGCGCATGCGCGTCTTGGTGACGTTGCCGCGAGCATGCACCCTTGTAAAGTTACCGCACTGTGCCCAAGACAGCGCAGAGTGATTTCATCACAGGGGCGAACGCTCTGCTTAAACATGATCAACATGAAAGACAAATCAAAGTAATGTACAGCCAGTGTATGGGCAGAAAAAGAGATAACCCTGAGCCAACCACCTAGCATCAGTCACATGGGTATATAAAGTAAATCTACTATTTCTCTTTTTGTAACCACATTAACAATGTTTCTAAAACTCGTCACTTTTTTCTTCGTGATAATGAAAAAAATCTATAGGTTCCTCTCTCTAACAACTACTTTGCTTGTCTATGCTCTCATCCATCTGCGTACTGGTCCTTCTGCTTCCCATCTTTCTCCCCATTAGTGAAGACTGAACTCTGCTGCATGTATTGTTTTGCTCTCTAATAAACTGAACCTTTTCCCTGTGCCACACAACTACCTGGCTCCCCATTAAACAATGTAATGTTTAAAAATCTTTCTTAACATCCAAATTCCTTTTCTTCTCTAGTGTCCCCATATGTCCCTGCCTGTACCTTCCACAAAACTGTCTCCAATACAAACTCCCCCCTCCGCTCACATGGTTTGCTCCTGCCTTAAACCTTTTTCTCCTGTGGCTCCTATGCTCTGGAATTCTATACCCCTCTCACTAGAGGGGAATAGAATTAAATCTATTCTCACATCCTACCTCTATCAGCGCCAGCACAGTATATGACTGTTTTAAATTGACAAAGAACAAGTTCTCACTATTGCACTACCCTTCCCTATGTATCTGTATGTTACCCATCTAACTAGATTGTAAGCTCTATGGGCATTGACCCCTTTCCTCCTCTTGCATAGTTCTAGCACTTGTAAACTTACTACATAATTATCTATGTAATTATTTATATTTGTTGTCCCCCTTTGAATGAACTTTTGTATTTTATATTTTTTTTCAGTGTTTTTCTACACACGCCAATGTTAGTGGATGTGAGAGGCAGCACTGTGCCTGCTGCCTTGAAAGCTGCCCATTTTCACAGTGCACGTATACAGACGTGTGCGACATTGCACATGCACTGCGTTATTCATTCGTGCCACCGTTCACTGGGTAGTGGGGCCTAGCCATTAGTTTTCCTGGGAGGGGGGGGTTTGTGGTGGTATTGTTGTAGTTAATCACCTTCTATCCAGTTTCGTTCCAATAAGGTGGGAGAGATAAATAAATTACTTCTGGCAGGTTAAATAAATGTATGTAACTTATATCTGTTGTATTCAGTTAGATCAACTGGACTTGAAGTTTAGTTCTTGAAGACGTTTCGCTAGTCATCCGACTGGATCTCTCAATTCAGAATGACTTGTAGAAGAATCTGGAGCAATTGCTACTATGTACTGTTCCTTAGGAAACAATTCATATGTGGTTATTAGAGAGGAGGTTCCACATTTTTGTTCTATTTTGTCAACAGTTCTTTAACTTGAATAATCAATACAAACATAAAATAATCTAAAGGTTCGTACACACCTGGCGATGTCCACCCGAGCACAGACCGACCTCAGAGCCCGACAAACGGCTGAAGCGGCCGATAGTCACGCATGTATATGCGCTACACACTCGCGACTATCGGCCGTTTGCCGTGGGTGTTCGTCGGGCTCAGCGCTCAGGTGAACAACGCCAGATGTACAGTTGTGTTCAAAATTATTCAACCCCCACTGAAACTGAGTGTTTTGGCCAGTTTGACATTGATTTTGATCATTTCAGTCATCTTGTTTACAATTAAATCAAAGAGACACTTGTAAGTCAGACAAATATAACATAACATTTATAATGAAATAACCACAAATGTATTTTCTGTGCTCACATCATTATCAGTTTTATTCAACCCCCAAGTGACATTCATACTTAGTACTTAGTACAACATCCTTTTCTAGTTATAACAGCTTTTAAACGTGAAGCATAGCTTGACACAAGTGTCTTGCAGTGATCTACGGGTATCTTAGCCCATTCTTCATGGGTAAAAGCCTCCAGTTCAGTCACATTCTAAGGCTTGCGCGCTAGAAACTGCTTTCTGCGATGGCCACTCCAAAATGTTCCAGCCTTTAATCTGCAACCATGCTCTAGTGGATTGGAGGTATGCTAGGGATCATTGTCCTGTTGAAAGGTCCAACATCTCCCAAGCCTCAGGTTTGTGACGGACTGCATCACATTTTTTTCCCAATATCTCCTGGTACTGAAGAGAATTCATGGTACCTTGCACACGCTGAACCTTCCCTGTACCTGCAAAAGCAAAACAGACCCAAAGCATGATTGACCCCACGCCATGCTTCGTAGGCAAGGTGTTCTTTTCTTCATAGACCTTGTTCTTCCTCCTCCAAACATAGCGTTGATCCATGGGCCCAAACAGTTCTAATTTTGTTTCAGCAGTCCACAGAACACTATCCCAAAACTTTTATGGTTTGTCCACATGACTTTTGGCATACTGCAGTCGACTCTTCTTATTCTCTGGAGACAGCAAGGGGTGCGCCTGGGAGTTCTGGCATGGAGGCCTTCATTACGCAGTGTGCGCCTTATTGTATGAGCTGAAACTTCAGTACCCACATCTGACAAATCTTTTTTCAGTTCCTCAGCAGTCACACGGGGACTTTTCTCCACTTTGGGCTTCAGGTAGCGCACAGCAGTCAAAGTCAGCATCTTCTTTCTGCCACGACCAGGTAGCGTTTCAACAGTGCCCTTTGCCTTGAATTTGCGAATGATGCTTCCTATGGTGTCTCTTGGTATGTTTAACATCTTTGTAATCTTCTTAGAGCCATTGCCCTACCTGTAAAGAGAAATCACGACTTCTCTTGTCTTCCTGGACCATTCTCTTGACTTCACCATGTTTGTTAACACACCATGTAAATATCTAGAAGGAGCTAAGTATCACATTCATTTTAAATCTGCCTAATTGGTGCTTATTATGCTTGATTGCTGCTCGTTGACATCCACAAGTGTTTTCAATACCTGACTGAAAACACTTGAATGAACCTCTGTTCTTAAAGAGTTGTAGTCTTTAAGGGGGTGAATAATTGTGTCAATGAAGAAATCACAAAAAAAAACATTTAATACTGTATTACAAAAACAATTAATGTCATTTTAGTTGCATTTGGTTCTTTAAAAAGTCATTTTGGGGGTTGAATAATTTTGAAAACAACTGTATGAACCTTAAGCGTGTAAGGCCACACAATACTTGAGATTATTTTCTAACAAAGCATCCTTTTGATGACTGCAAGACCAGAAAAGGGTTTTTAAATGAGGGCTACAAGAGAGTGTTAAATAGGAAAGGGCTGCAAGAGAGTGTTAAATAGGGAAAATAGATGACATGGGTTATTTTTGTTGTTGTTTTTAATTGTGCTTAAGGAGTGTTTTGTTACTGAAAGAGCTGAATTAAGACATGACATGAGCTTGTAGTGGTAAAAGACCGCCTGACAGCTAGACTTTTTCCACAGCCGCTCAGCTGCACGAGTACGGTAGAGTAGGAATTTGGTTTGTGAATTGAGCCAAGGACGGGGTTAGTGGGGTGACAATTGTGAGTTTGTATGGGCAAAGGAGTCAATACTAGTCGATAAGATAGAGCTATACAAATGTATTTCTGTTGTATTCAATTAGATCAACGGAACTTGAAGTTTAGTTGCCACAGATTCTTGTACAAGTCATTCTGAATTGAGAAAGCCAGTCGGATGACTAGCGAAACGTCTTCAAGAACTAAACTTCAAGTTCAGTTGATCTAATTGAATACAACAGATATACCATGACCTGGATGAATGAGAACCTTCACAAGCATACAAATGTATTAATAAATCTGGGTTACAATCAGACATGAGGGCAGGGAGGCTAGAACTGAGAAAAGAGGATTAGAAGGTTATAGAATAATCATACATAATAAATTAATCATGTATGTGCAGCAGGTTTCAACAATGTAAAATTTGACTGGACAAGTGTTCATCATTTTGGGAATATTTTGTTTAATCTTCCATTGTATTAGCCTTTAGAAATAAACCCTTTAAAATGAGGTCAAGGGGTGTAATTTGTGAAGGTGGGTACAGGGACGGGCATAACCATACCTTGTACATACACCTATTGGTAAAGCAGTACTGCATGTACATATAACCAACACTCATCACACTGACCGACACCTGTGTTCACATGCAACATCTAAAGCTATTTTAGAATGCAGCCAGCAGGGCATGCTTGGAATTGTATTTTCTAAACCATCAGAGGTGCCAAGGATCAACATCACAGCTTTATGTGTATTTTATTTTAAAGCTGAACAAACACACACTCAACATGGCTGCAGCATGGGTTGTACAACGGCGCAAATGCACAGGTGTCAGTCAGTCCCAACCACCGTCCTCCATATCCTCCACGTGTTGGTGTAAGCTACTGGACACCAACGCACCTCGGACATAGAGAGGGTTGTACAAAGTCTATTGCTGACAAGGTGCCACTGTAACCAGCAGGGTGAATAGACTCTCCATTAAACAGATTATACAATAACTAACCACACACAGTTCCTATCAGTAGGTATCACCCACCCTCACAGCGCTAAACGCAGCGACCAATCCAAATAAAACCATTGTGTCCCGCCCCCTTTATCCGCCAATCGTCGAGCAGAGGATAGGAAAAGGAAGATCAGATGGAGGGTGGGTTTAGTAGAGTGGGCGTGCTTAGCCGAAGCAATGCCATTAACAAACGTGACTGATCATATGTCTGGGGAAGCTCCGCCCCTCGTTCAGCCCACTTACAACTAGCTTTCAGACATTTACCGCACACACCGTAAGGGGATTGCATCATACACTGTATCTCAGCAGCTATAACACGAGGGGCGGCCTGTGCTGCTCCACCGAGCGGGTTATAATACTGACAATTCTCCCCCACTAGCCACTATCACGATGGTATTATCTATACCGACAGTAACACGTATCTATGTACAATGGGGCAGTGTATTCACTATTCGCTCCTGTCACATGGACGGCTTGTTACCTTCCAGCGGGGATGAAGGAGAGTGCGGCGCTTCCTCTGTCCGGTCAGTACCAGGCTGTGCAGTTTCCCCTTTACTAGTCAAGTGCGGAGAGACCGACGTAATCCCCGTCCTAGTACCGTGTGTCAAGTCCCCCGCTCTGGCTCCGCCCCAACCTGCGTTGTGTTGGATAATTAGTGTGGGAGGGGCTTTCCTTCAAAGTAGATACTGAATGGGAGGAGGTAGGGCCACACATTGTGGGAGGAGGTAGGGCCACACATTGGGAGGAGGTAGGGACGGACATACATTGGGAGGAGGTAGGGACGCACACATAAGGGTGAGCTAGAGGCACTCATTGGGAGGATGTAGGGACACACATTGGAAGGAGGTAGGGACACACGTTGGGAGGAGGTAGGGACACAGTCACACACGTTGGGAGGAGGTAGGGACACAATTTTGATTTAAGGAAAGGTAATTTTTGGTTCAACAGTTCCTTTTGGCTGAGGCCACACTGCAATGCACTGGAAGCCTGCACGCAATTGTGTGTGTGATACCGGTTTGCGCACGCGACTTACCTATTTTCCATTATAGAAATACATGCAATTGCGCAAAAAAATGTTGATCACGTGTTATCAAAATGGATATGGCAGGAATTTTTGCGTTCCCGTGATTTCCATTCTATTCAAAGATCGCAAGCGCGAAAATCACGCTAGTGTGGTCTAGCCCATAAACACGATCTGGACAGGAAATGTCATGGGAACGTCGGCATGTAAAACTGGTGCTCCACTCGAAATTACAATCAATTAAATATTCATCTTGGATCAAATGTAGAATCTTTGTAATGTTGAGGTACTGTATGGCTAGTTTTAGGGTTTACCAAGGAAGATCTCCATTTCAATCTGTCTAAATGGTGCTTCATGTTACATAGTTGGGGTAAGAGTGTATAGAGATTGCACCACAAGATTTATAATTTTCATCTCTAGTCTGTCCAATCTGTAGTCAGTCTGATGGGAATTAAAGCAGCGCCACCAATATTTTTATCCCAATGAATCACATGACCAGATGATTGGGTGAATATTTCCAACACATTGCTTCCCTATCGATAAACATGGTTGTGTCACATATACATTCTCTCCCATACCCAAAGTATTGTCTGGCCTCTAAAAAGTCAGACTCTCTTCTCTCTTCCTACTGAATTTCTCTTCTTTCCCCCTTTTTTTCCTTCCCATCTGTTTTATTATAAATATTGTTTGATTACATTTTTTATCTCCGCCTACATATGTTTGCTTACATTCACCCATATTGCTTCACACCTAACCTCACCCTTATTTCATACTGCTTCCGTTTGCACTTTGTTCCTTTTGGCTCTCTCTCCTGCTCCTCATTAGGTTCTGCACATTTACTATCACCGTTATTCCTTTCCCCTCTTCACCATCATAAGGTGGGTACACACAATAACAATAAAGGGACGATACTGTTGGATCCCACATTTTGTCCCTTTATCGTTAGTGTGTGCAGGGCATATCCGAGCGCTCCCAAGGACGAACATTTACCGTCAGCCTTGCGATCGCTCAGAAATGCCCTAAAATTTACCTCGGACGCAGTTGTGTCCCTGTACTTAAAGTATAGGTAGACGACCATGGCTGAAGGAAATTCGCAGTGTAGAGGGATCTTTAAAAATGACAGACAGAATCTGGCAGATTAAAGGAAGTTTAAGGCTGGGGGCACAGGCGGATTTTTCGTCCTGACCAACCATGCGCCACTAGCAAACGGTCTGCCAGGACGAATCACTGTCGGTTGCATCAGTTTACTACGACTGATTATGCAGTCCATAGGAGACCACACGATTGGTGGGGATTTTCCGGCATACCCATTTGTCCGATCCAGGCCAACGGGTGACTGACACTGGTTGCCGCCACCAGAGAAATCACCTCCGATTTTTCGGCCCAACTGACCAATACACGGAAATATCGCCCATTTGGGCCCAAAAATTTGCTTGTTTGCACCCAGCCTAAGAATTTTTTTTTAATACAAATAGCTGCAACCAACTAAAAGTGAAAATATTGCAATAAATGGGTCCCAGAGAAGGATCATTTATAAAAAAAAAAAAAACTGTTTATACCTATAAAAATGATAAAATATCCTCTGATTCTTCACTTTTTCCATTGGCCTATTATTCTCTTAAAAATTTAGAAAAATGGACACATCTGCTGCTGTCATATTAAACCTACACTAGCCCTTTATCGATGCCTCCTCTGGCATCGATTCCAGGACAATTGTGCTGAGAGTTTCAGTTAAAAATATGCTTGTGACTGCTTACGGTATGTATGTATATGTTTATTTATATAGCGCCACTAGGGGATGCATCACTATACAATATAGAATACAAAAAGTCATATAAGGGGGACATTAAGTAAATACATAAATATATAAATAAGTATGAGCATGATGAAATATACAAGTGCTTGACACATGTAACATGAGGAAAGAGGTCCCTGCCCTGTAGAGCTTACAATTATTGCTAAGGCATAGTCCTCTGATCGAAACGACTCAATTAAAAGTTCTTATCTAAATCAAGACTAAAGTTGCAAAACTAATGAATTTTTAAGACCTACTATGGAGATCCAACAATAAAATGAGGGTCACAGGATGAGACCTGAAGAGTAACAAGCTACATAAGAAGCATGTTTGAAGATCTAGTACCAGATACTACAACATATCTGGTACTACAGGATTTATTGCTTGGCTTAACTTAGATCTTGCACCTGACAAAATTGCTAATAATAAAAGTAGTGCTAACCCTCAAGAGAAATAACAGCTTATTCCAAAGTGGACCTTCTCAAAATAATTACTACAAAGCAACAACTTTGGACCAGCTACAGTACTGGTGGAATACTTAACTAAACAAGTCCTAGATTAAGATGGAACAGGCTATGTCTATGACAATGGCTTGATCCCTTGCAGTTGAGCTAAGCAAGACATAGCTCTTACATTAGTACACAGCTCTTTATTTGAATCAGATAAGCTATGCACAATAGTTTCCAGTCATCCAAAATCCACACTGACTTTGAAAACATACTATAAATAAAAATAAGCCTTTCAGTACAGTTGCATACCCCAGGTTACAGAGAACCAGTGACAATATATTAAACAGGTTCTTTGTTTAATTAGGGGAACTGTCTGGCCCCAAATACTATTAACACTTTTTATATAGACACTTACAGTATACAAAACAAAAGGCACATTTGTAGGTAATTTTATTCTAAATTGCGAACATTGTACGGTTGATCCCAAACAAACTTAGATAATGAATTATTGCGGAATCTTATTTTCCATAAAGTATAATTTCTAGAATAGCACTTTAGCAGAATGAAGTTTTTCACACTTCAGATATTTTGAAAAGATAATGTTTTGCTATTTCATGTTATAAAAGCAACTTGGAAAATCTTGAACATAGTGGCATATGCCTTAGACCCTGAAAGTGACCCCACCTACTGATAAAACTACATATGTAAGCAATAGATATGACATGCTACTGATAGTATTAACATTTGTGTTTAAGATATTTAGTTAATAACACTGTTTACATTCGGTTTAAAGCATGACAAATATGAACCTTCAATAATGTACCTGGTGTAGACTTAAATGGCTTTTCTTTTTTCTAAGGCTGGGTACAGATTTTTCGGCCCAATCGACTGATACTTCCGTGTCAATTTGCAAAAATGTAGACGACCCTTGGATTGTGCAAAACACAATATTTATTACAGCAACATGTTTCGGAGATTGTGCTCCTTTATCAAGCTTGACATGTTGCTGTAATAAATATTGTGTTTTGCACAATCTGAGGGTCGTCTACATTTTTGCAAATTGATATATGTTATCCACAGAGGACGAGGTGGAGTAGAAGAGACCCTTTTGGAAGAGAGATACACCTGCTTTCGATACTTCCGTGTATCGGTCGATTGGGCTGAAAAATCTGTGCCGCTAATGGTCGCGACCGATGTCGATCACCCGTTCATCCGAACCGGCCAATCGTGCGGTTCCCTATGGGACTGCACAATCGTGAGATCTCTCCAGCAACGTTTCGGGTGGACCTCCACTTGGCACCCTTTATCAAGCTTGGAGGTGACCCGAAACGTTGCTGGAGAGATCTCACATATGGGTGAATAAAATAAGAATTTTGGAGCGTCCAGATGCATATTTTACTTTCACATTGGTAATTATCAGAACTTAGGGTATGATTAGCATTTACTTCTTCCTTTGAAATCAGAAAGTTCGCCAATTATCTAAAAAGAAAAATAAGTAATTTTCAGCCTTGGGTTTGCTTTTGGTATAATCCTACCAAAATATTATTGTTATTGTGGATTTACATAGCACCAACATCTTCCATATTGCTTTACAATTACATGTATACATACACATCAGGCCCTGTCCTGAAGAGCTTACAATCTAGGCACGTTTATTTGACACATAAAAGCTATCAGTATGTCTTTATGATTGTGGGGGAAATCAGATTGCCTGGGGGAAACACGCAAGCACGGGGGAGAACATACAAAATCCTTGCAGATGTGTCCTAGGCAGTGTTCCCTCTAAGGTGTGCGCTCATGTGCATGCACTCAACTCTGCAGGCCTGCGCACTCAGGTTAAAGTGGTGTGCACACAAAAATCTGCTGGAAAATAAGTTCTGCGGTATGTATCGCACACAATTTCATTTTGTATGTGCACAGAAAATTTATATCTAATTTTGGTCCTAGGGTGGAGTCAAACTCCGGACTCTTTGTGCTGCAAAGTCCTATATGGACTCTGCTAAGTTCCTGGTGGACAGTTTTTTGGACTTTGGGGGAACATTACAGGAGAACCATTTGGAGCTGGGATGTAAGGTAAGGATTTTTATGCATTACATGAGTGGGGCCAGTAGTGGGTGAAATTATAGTTTTGGGGGTGGACATGCCCTTTAACTACCCTGTACAATTAGTAAAGGAGAACAGACCACACCTAAACATGACATCATCAAATCATATTTACACATTTAAAGTGGCAGTGCTCAATAAAAACGTATCTTCAAATTAGCAATAATGCACAGAAGACAAGCAGAAGGGACTCGACTGGCATCCGCCCCTTCTGCTTGTCTTCCGAGCACGAAAAGGTATGGAAGACAGGCAGAAGGCAGCAAGGGAACTAAGGCTGGTAAGTACATTTGGGGACAGCTTTCAGTGATTTAAACCTTGCAAGGTCAAGGTTTGCAGGCATTTCCTACATTTTACATTTTTGTTTAAGGGGTGGACATACCATTTAAAGGAGCTCTATCGTGTGTGTATAAATTTTTTTTTAAAAAAACAGTTAAAATGAAAAGTACTTGGGACAGGTTTATAGGACTGGTAATTCCTGTACTCCTCCAACTTCTTTACAATAGTGTGCTCCTCCAACGTCTTTGCAATAGTGTGCTCCTCCAACTTCTTTGCATTTTCCGTATTGCTGTGGCCCTTGAGGTGGAGGGCTGGGAGGATTGCACCTAATGACTAAAGGCCGTGCCACTGAGGTGTGCTGGAGTGTGCTTTACTGGAAGTTTTGGATAATTCCTACCTCCCAATATTGTTTCTGTGAGGAGCATCAGCCCAAAGAAAACTGATTCTGCCAGTCATCCTCCTGGCTTCAGCACTTTCTTTAATACAGGACTAGTCCAGGACTAAACTGGCAAATGAAAACTGTAAGTGCTGCAGCTCCGTAACAAAATTATATTGTGAGGTAGGAATAATCAATCCTACCTCCCTGCCCCAGCTTAGTTATCCTTTAAGTCTATATCCATATTATATTATTGCTACATAAAAACATCTAACTTTACTGTTAACTATACTTTCAAATATATATATAATTCAGTACTTTATTTTACACTTTTAAACACTATCAGCAAGAATGAAAACCTGGGAGAGAATATCCCTGTATTAGTAAGCTATTAATTCCATCTATTACCAGTTCTATAAGACAAAATTGAACAACTGAAGTTTTGTATTTTTTAGCGTTCATCAATAAAATATTTGAAGGACAATATTCATTGAGACCATATAAGTGGTGTGTTTAGAGAATTTATTCAGTCAGCCAGTTCATTAGGCAGTGTAGTCAACCCTCCAGTTCATTAACCAGTGCTGTCAGCCTTCCAGTTTCCTTAGCCAGTGTAGTCAGCCCTTCAGTTCATTAGCCAATATTAGTCAGTCCTCCAGTTCATTAGCCAGTGTTAGCCCTCCAGTTCATTAGCCAGTGTTAGTCAGCCCTCCAATTCATTAGCCAGTATTATCAGCCCTCAAGTTCATTAGCCAGTGTTGTCAGACCTCCAGCACATTAGCCAGTGTTAGTCAACCCTCCAGTTCATTAGCCAGTGTTAGTCAGCCCTCCAGTTCATTAGCCAGTATTTGATGTTTGACTCCCACCACCCTTTAGATCACAAGCTGGGTGTCTTCAGAACTCTGCAACACAGAGCCGAGAACATCCCCACTAGCACAGAGGCGAAGGCTAAAGATATAGCTCAGAGGAGCCCTTAAAACTTGTGGATATCCAGACTGGGCCTTTGTCAAAGGAAGTAGAAGGAAAGAAAAGAACACAAATACCAACAGTGAAGGGGGAAAGCAAGACAGGAGAAAGAACATGGTCATCCCATATGTAGCAGGGGCCCCCGAGAAATTAAGAAGAATTTTCAAAAAACACTGTATCCCTGTCTGCTTTAAACCAAACAACACACTGAGGCAGCAATTGGTTCATCCGAAAGACCCAATACCGAAACACAAGATAAGCGACATCATATACGCAGTGCAGTGAAGAATGCTCTGATTTATATGTGGGGGAGACCAAACAGCAACTGCATCAATGTATGGCCCAGCACAGAAGAGCCAATATTTGGGTCAGGACTCAGCCATGTACCTGCATCTTAAGGATAAAGGACATACCTTAGAAGATTGTAATGTTAACATATTGGCAAAGTAATGTGACTAGTTCACGAGAGGTGTTAAGGAGGCCATTTATGTGAAAATAAAGAAACCAAGCCTGAATAGAGGTGGGGGGTTCAACACAAACTGTCTGCCATGTACAATGCTGTTTTGACACCTTACTCTGAGCATTCCTATAAAACCTCTACCTATAACACCACTATGCAATCACGCCCTTAATACCAGGCTGTGATATGCTAATTGGGATTTTCCAGGGTACATAATGGCCACAGATTCATGTACAAGTCATTCTGAATTGAGAAAGCCAGTCGGATGACTAGCGAAACGTCTTCAAGAACTAAACTTCAAGTCCAGTTGATCTAATTGAATACAACAGATATACCATGACCTGGATGAATGGGAACCTTCACATGCTAATTGATTCAATATCATTAGTGCAACTTTAATACCTTTATTGCACTGTGATGTCATCTCATACAGGCAGAAGGACGGGTGTATGAGACATTTGACCCAGAGTCATGAGAATATTAAACAGATTTAGGATAGTAAGACCTGGAAGGAAAAAATATAAGGAACAAGAGTCATGAGAATATTAAACAGATTTAGGATAGTTAGACCTGGAAGGAAAAAATATAAGGAACAAGACTATATCCCCTCCTTCCTGCCTCTCTCGCTTCCTATAGCTCTGCCATGCTCCTGACTTCTATGAGCCTTACTAGATCCTGCACTGTGATGCATCCCATCCGTAATCTGATTACTGCATCCTCCCTTTGACCATTGTGTATTTGCAAAGTTCTGCTGCAGCACAAAGGTAAGTTAATAAGCTGATGCTACCGTTTTACTGGGTTACTTCAGTTAATAATAAATAAAATAAACATATTTATTTGTCATTTTTACATTTAAAGAAAAAGAAGAACAATCTTTTTACAAACGATTATAACTAAATATAACAAAAAATTTTAACCACACAAGAGAGAAGTACATTAACATCATTATGTTAATATCCTATATCCTTTTTTATAAATTCTATATATTTAAGGCCATAATCGCCTTAGGATAAAAAATATTTTTAAAACGGTTTGTTCTCATTTGCCTGTTTCTCCTACCAGATGGCAGAAGCTGAAAAAAGCAATGAACTGGGTGAGATGGATCCTGTATAATTTCTGCTGCCTTCTTCCTACAACAGGGAAGTATATGATTGATCCAGGGTTGGTAATGCACAGCCAATTGTTTTCTCTGCCACCTTAACCACCCTCTGAAGTGCTTTCCTTTCCTAAGTAGTGCAACCACCATACCACACACCCAATCCATAGGTAAGTACACAATGGTAAAAAGTAAGCAACAACTGGATTGGAAAGTGGTTCTTTTTTAAAATTTGCTGTGTCTTTTTTACCAACCCCATAGTATTTCCACCCCATGTCATCTTTCAGCTCCACACATCCAACCCTCTCAACACATTCCCCCTCAATAATGAGCGGTTGGATATCAAGTTTATGCTTCCTAAAATCAATAACGAGCTCCTTTGTTTTTTTAATATTAAGGTGCAGGTTATTTCATCTCTATAAGCACATTTATCCTCCTTACACAAGATGAGTCTGACCACTGTTGTGTCATCCACAAACTTAATAATCGTATTGCTAGGATAAGTGGGGGCACAATCATATATGTACAGCGGGTAGAGAAGCGGACTAAGCACAGATCCCTGTGGTGTCCCTGTATTAAGACTAAGGGGCATATTTATAAAAGAGCGAAATGTTTTCGCATTCGCTTTTCGCATGGGTTTTTGCCAAAAAGACAGTTAACGCTATTTATAAAGGTAGCGTTAACGAATGGCGAAACCGTTTCCGCGAGCTATCGCTAAACCCTTTTCGCCTTACTTCGCAATGGTAATTTTAGCGAAAAGGGAGCGAAAAGGCATAACGCGATTTATAAAAGATCGAAAGGTGGTTTTTGCGTTAAAAAGTGTGAAAGATTAGCGCGACCCTGAAGGTGGTGAAAAGTCATTCTAATGGGTAATATGCCTTGAAAAAGCGAACGCGCATTAGAAGGGCGATCGCGCATTAGAATGAAATATGCCTTGGAAAAGCGACATTAGAAAGGCGAACGCACATTAGAAAGGCGAACGAGCATTAGAAAGGTGAACGCGCATTAGAAAGGTGAATGCACATTAGAAAGGTGAACGGCTGAACGCGCATAAGAAAGGCGAACACACATTAGAAAGGCGAACGCGCATTAGAAAGGAATATGCCTTGGAAAAGCGATCGCGCATTAGAAAGGCGAATGTGCAGTGCAAAAGAAAATTGTATTCCAATTGAGAAATTCTAAGAAGATTGACTAAATAAGACATGGCTGACTTCTTGGTAAATGTGAGGTGGCCATTTTGAACTTCATTTTCTAGTGGGCTTTTCTGGTTTTGAATGGTTTTCGCAATGCAGTCTTCTTAGATGCGTTAAGTTTTCGCTGCGATACTTTTCGCTCTTTATCGCGCCCGTTCGCCTTTTTCAGCCGCGACGTGTGTTTTTTTCGCTTTTGCTGCGCTAATTATTTGGCGAAAAAGACAATCCTTTATAAATATGCCCCTAAGACCTGTGGAAACATTCAAACCCAACCTCACTCTCTGGGAGCGCTCAGTTAAAAAGTCCAATATCCACCTACAAATACCTCCTGACAATCCCAGGTCAGCCAGCTTGGACACCAATCTTTGTGGGGGGATGGTATTAAATGTTAAGCTAAAATCCACGAATAGCAATCTGCCATAGCTCCCCCCTGCTCTAGATGTGACAAAGCAGAGTGAAGGTCCAAATCACCTGGCAAACCGGCAGTCACATGACTCCTCACCAGTTTCTCAAAGCACTTCATAATAACTGGCGTTAGAGCCACTGGGAGAAAGTCATTCAGACTGTCTGTGACAGATTTCTTTGGCAGTGGAACAATGATGGAAGATTTAAGGAAATATGGAACTATATCCTGGGACAGGGGCCAATTGAAAATCTTACTAAGGATTCCAGCCAGTTGTACAGCACAATCCTTCAGCACCCTTCCTGCCACCCCATCTGGTCCCGCTGCCTTACTTGGGTTCACCTTACCCAACACTCACCTCACATCACACTCTTCCACCGTGAGTGTGTCATTATTTCTATTTTCCACAGATGTCAGCACTGGAACTACTGGGGCTTTTACTGTACTTACTGTATATGTAAGTGAGAAATGCATATTTAATTCCTCTGCCAGTTAGATAAAGCCTAATTGGTTGTTGCAGATTAATAACACAGGCACACCTTTGCACCTTTTATTGTCTCAGCCCCCCTCTGTTTTTAAAGACTCCAAAAATCTAGTGTTCCTCCATACATAGGGGATGTTGGGCTTCAATCCCTGATTAGCTATTTCCTGGGACATTGCTATTGATGATCTAAACTATAATGAATATTCATGTCTTTGTCAGTTGGTGCCATACACCTAGCATGACTAGTTATTATAGCAAAGATGTGAAATAATCAGCAATGACATTTTAAGGACAACCTTGGATTTAATCCACAAGGTGCTGCAGTGTTAAGGGAGTGTCTGTCTTTCCACACTCCATAATGATTTCCTTTCATGTACTTCCAACACTAGTCAAGCAACACGTTTTATGACTAAATTAAATGTTGGCTAAGCCAATCCGTGTCGGCATTTGAGACAGTGTGACAACGCAGTTTGTTTACATACTGTAATTAGAAACAAATTTAAAGTATCCCGGAGAGCTTGTTTGTTGGAACATGGTAACACCTTCTCCAGCATAGGCTACCAGCCAGGAAATTCTGAACATCCTCCCGTTGAAGTTCCATTCTGTTTATTTGGTAGGTGTTTAATGTTGGATGATGCATCCTGGCCTATAAAATCTGACATAGTAACAATGTCATTACTTGGACAATAGCATTAAACTTTATATTCGTCTTTGTTTCCCTTCTGTCTTGTGAAGGTTCTCATTCATCCAGGTCATGGTATATCTGTTGTATTCAATTAGATCAACCGGACTTGAAGTTTAGTTCTTGAAGATGTTTCGCTAGTCATCCGACTGGCTTTCTCAATTCAGAATGACTTGTACAAGAATCTGTGGCACTTATGTACCCTGGAAAATCTCAATTAGCATATCACAGCCAGGTGTTAAGGGCGTGATTAGATAGTGGCTAAGAGGTGTTATAGGAACGCCCAGAGTAAGGTGTCAAAACAGCATTGTACATGGCAGACAGATGGTGTCGAACCCCCCCACCTCTATTTAGGTTTGGTTTCTTTATTTTCACATAAATGGCCTCCTTAACACCTCTCTTGAACCAGTCACGTTCCTTTGCCAATATGTTAACATTACAATCTTCAAAGGTATGTCCTTTATCCTTAAGATGCAGGTACACGGCTGAGTCCTGACCCGAGGAATTGGCTCTTCTGTGCTGGGCCATACGTTGATGCAGTTGTTGTTTGGTCTCCCCCACATACAAATCAGAGCATTCTTCACTGCACTGCACTGCATATATGATGTCGCTTTTCTTGTGTTTCGGTATTGGGTCTTTCGGATGTACCAATTGCTGCCTCAGCGTGTTGCTCGGTTTAAAGCAGACAGGGATACGGTGTTTTTTGAAAACTCTTCTTAGTTTCTCGGAGACCGCTGCTACATATGGGATGACCATGTTCTTTCTCCTGTCTTGCTTTTCCCCTTCACTGTTGGTATTCGTGTTCTTTTCTTTCCTTCTGCTTCTTTTGACAAAGGCCCAGTCTGGATATCCACAAGTTTTAAGGGCTCCTCTGAGATGTTTCATTTCTTTGGCCTTTGCCTCTGTGCTAGTGGGGATGTTCTCAGCTCTGTGTTGCAGGGTTCTGATGACCCCCAGCTTGTGAAGGGGGAAGGGAAGGGGCACCACTTAGACCTATAGTCATCAGCATCAACTCTGTAACATACAAGGTGGCAAAATACCTAGCCAACATCTTAGGACCATTGGTGGGAAGTTCTAAGCATCAAATCCAGAACTCTCAGGATTTCACCAACAAGATTGAAGATATAGTACTCGGTGCAGAAGAAACTACATCCAGAACTCTCAGGATTTCACCAACAAGATTGAAAATATAGTACTCGGTGCAGAAGAAACTATGGTGTCCTATGATGTGACATCTCTCTTCACCTGTATACCCACCAAGGAGGCTGTTGTCATGGTGAGAAAACGGCTAGGCCAAGACAGCACTCTCACCAGCAGAACTGATCTCAACCCAGAACAGGTGTGTGCCTTACTGGACTTGTGCCTGAATACCACCTATTTCAAATACAGGGATAAGTTCTATAAGCAAAAACACGGATGTGCTATGGGATCTCCAGTTTCACCCATTGTAGCCAACCTTTACATGGAGGAGGTAGAAAAACTGGCGCTTAATACCTTTAAGGGCATAGCACCCAGCCACTGGTTCAGATATGTGGATGACACCTGGGTTAAAATCCACCAGAAGGAAGTACAAGCTTTCACAGAACACATTAATGCGGTAGACCAAAACATCAAATTTACAAGGGAAGAGGTACAAAACAACAAACTGGCTTTCTTGGACTGCTTGGTAGAAGTCAGGGAGAATGGTAAACTGGAAGTAGAGGTTTACAGAAAACCAACACACACAGATCAGTATTTGATGTTTGACTCCCACCACCCTTTAGATCACAAGCTGGGTATTTTATATTAATACTATCATGATAAATGATCGAATGTTCCATAGGTTGCAGGATACCATGCCTCTATTTTATATTAATACTATCATGTTAATGATCGAATGTTCAAAGCCCAAGAACTGGGTTGGCTGCTAGTACACAGTCTATTGAGTTAAATATTAAATCAATCCAATGTATGGATGCACCAAGAATGGACACTTTGAGAGGAGGTGGAACACAAAGAAAGATGAGACAAAGCCTATAAATAGCAGTGATTGTGGCCAACAGTTTTGTGTACAATAGGACTATCTGAGCCAATAAAACAGCAAGAGACATAACAAACCTCTATGTCACTATAACATTCACATCCGGCCTTCCTGGTCATGTCTAGTGTTTATTAGAAACTTGTATACTAGGGAATTCAATTTGTATTTAACAACTTTACTATTCCAATGTAGGAGGATTTAGAGGCCTCCTGACATTACAATACTGCCTAGAGTTATGAATAGTGACCTGATAAGACTTTGTTTTTACCTGATGGAGGAGGAGGCCGCTGTGGCGGTGCTGGACGTGTTGGTGGGACACCAGGTCGAGGAGGTGGCTGGCGTTTTGGTTCAATAGGTGCCGATGCCCCGAGTTGAACTGCTGTTTGAATTTCAACTGCGGAACCTGGAAATGCAAATCTCTGGTTTTACATATTAGAAGCACTTTTTGGGCCTGATGTAAAAGTTAGCCCATGCTATTAATTTGCAGCAACCAATCAGATGTTGGCTTTTTACTGGGTTACTGCAGTTAGATGGCACCTGATTGGTGGCAAAAGACTGTATTGCATTGGTAGTCGGCAACCTGAGCAATTTTTAAAAATAGTCTCATTGGCGCAACTCACCACTTTTTATCCCATTGTTTAGGTAGCCACCCACTTCTCACACAGAATACAGTACTTGGATGGCACAGCCTCTTTATGGAGACTTAGAAGCATTCCAAGGTAACTCAATAGAAGAAAAGTGGAACAGATAAAGACAATTGAGTGGAGACTGACCAGATTGGATTGGTACAGCTCAAGCCTAACTGTAAATTGGACTCGGATCTCTCAATTCAGAATGACTTGTATTTGTTTGCAATAAATACCCTGAAATGTGTCCCAATCAGCATATAATAGCAAGATGTTGGTTGCATTGTATCCAAGAGGTGTTAACAAATCTACCCAGGGTAAGGCATCAAAACAGCATTGTACATGGAAGACACCTATTCAGGCTGGTTTCTTTCTTATAACACAATTTGCTTCCTTGAAACCTTCTATACTAGTCTTGTTTTTGTCCAAGATGTTGACATTACAGTCATCAAACATGTGTCCTTTATCTTTTAGTTGCAGATACACGGCTGAGTCCTGACCTTAAGAATTGGCCCTTCTGTACTGGGCCATACGGGTTCAGCTGCTGTTTAGTCTCCCCTACATTGGTTGGGAGTTTTAAGTATCACATCCAGAGCATCCACAAATTTACAAACAAGATCCAAGATTTAGTTCTGGACAAAGACGAGACAATGGTGCCCTATGATATGACATCCCTCTTCACACGTATTCCCATGAAAAGCCATTTATGTCAGAATAAGACGTGGGGATGGATCAACACTGCCATGTACAACACATCTTAGCCACAAAGCACCTTGCATTTAGCAGGTCCCTAACACCTTGTCTGTTATATTCTGATTAAGACGCATCCAGGGTATTTATTGCCAACAGACTCTTGTACTGAATTGAGAAAGCCAATCAGATGACTACACACAGATATACCACGACCTGGATGAATGAGATCCTTCACATATCAAAGTTAGTGCTGGTCGATAACAAACATATAACGATGGAAATATTAGCAAACCTTAATAGATTTGCATTGTGCCTGATAGGATATAATATTATATAAATATTACATATAACACACAGAAATGTGCAGTTACTAAATACATTGTTGTGGAATTGGATTTTTTATAGAAAAAAAAAACAACTTTAATTTGTCCATTACTGGAAATTATTATTCTTCCCAACAACCATTTTTATTTTTTGATCTGTCCCATATTCTTTAGATCTAAACCATCTTACATTTCACCTGTCAATCACGTGCTGTATTATTATCATAAGCTCTTCTGCTGTGAGCTGTTTTTCTGTAGCTGGAATAGTTTTTCCAATTGGCTTGCTGTCTCAGTGATTAATAAGCATGCTTACCCTCATAAAAAAAAAAAGTCTGGTCAGATGGAAGGGGGTGTGGTTAAAAGAGGGAGGGGGGATACTGAGCAAAACAAATACTGCATTGAAGGCATGCAGCAACCTACACCTCAGAGTAAGTGCTACTTACACATATTTATTTATAAATTCAAATGAGAAAAAGTATTTTTTTACTATAGTTGCACTTTAATAATACTCCACTTAATATGTTATATAAAATCACACATTACAAACAAACACTCTGTATAAAATACCTTGAGAGGAAGACACAGGGGGTCCTGGGGTTTTCAGAGGAGCTCGACTTGGGCGTACAGGAAGGGACGGAGGGGGCCCCTCTGGCATAGTGGGAGACGGACAGGGGCTTGAACGAGGAGATGAACTTGGGGATGATCCCAGTGTAGGACATGATCCTGGCTGTAAATGCTGGGGAAGGATTTCTTCTACCTCCGCACTGTAATCATCTACCTCTCCTGAGGAAGGTACATAATGGCAGGAAGGAGAATGTGCACTATTACTGCTGATACTCCACAAAATAACATGATATATAATAAATTATGGGGGAAAAAAAAAAAGCTATAAACAGTCCAGATGTACACCATGTAACAAGCACTTAGGAGGTAGATTTGAGTTTTATCATAGTAAATACCCTTATAAGGGCCACTGGAAAATGGAGACTATACATAAAAACTCCAAAAAACAAATTAAATAGTAACAAAATAAAAATCAACACAAAGTTTTCCATGTGTTCAAACTCTGATACACGTCACTCAGGCACATGGCAATGACCAGTAGAGAAGGTTCGACATGTGGGTTCCTAGAGGGGACAGGAACTACAGCTCCCCTTCTTTCCAAATCATTTTATTGATAATCAAAATGGATGATTTTTCCAAAGCAATGCAACTTCGATATCTTCTCATATGACCAAACTGTACAGCAACCCTCTGTTGGGTTCAAACACCAATGACATTTACCAATATGAACATCTGTATGTCTGACTAAACAATGCATTACTGTGTTAAAACGGATACTGCAACAAACAGACATACCGGATTGGAATGTTCCATCCTTAACAAGTATCCTATCACTCTGCTCCCCCCCATCGTAATGGGAGAGGCCTGTCCAATAGTGTATGGGAGACATTTTGAAACCAAGCTTGTTACACCATGAAGACCATAGACCAACCTTCCATGTCGTAGTCTGCAGAAATCTCGGCATCCTCCCCAAGCAATGTTGAGCTGGTCGAACATGGCAAATTAACACTTATCCTTTCCAAATTCATTTCCTCTTCCAACTCCTCCATCCAGGTTGGGTTCTTCAGCTGAATTGTGACTGTTTTTCCCAATACCTGAATGTGAAGAAAAGTTAAATATTACAACACAGTGTGGCAGGTACTAACAGAGAACACAATGCGCCAGTAAACAATGACAGCCCCTGTACAATTTACCTCCGCTCCATCTAATTCCCGCGCGGAGAGGGCGGAGCTTCCTTCCAAAAAGGTCACCCACATTTTATCCTCCACAAATCTGTGAAAAGACAAATTAAGAAATGCTGTGTAGATTTATAAGCTCTCAGACCACATCTTTATTTTTTACAATTCTTTAATTTAATTTACAAATATTAACAGACTTATGCCCGCCATTGTGTCAGTGAGTTTTGCCATCTGTACAAGGTGTTAATAAAGCTGAAACCGGTCTGTACCTTGCTCTCTGGTTTTGCATAATGCAAAACCGTAGTCGCTATTATGGTCGGTCTGGAACAGCGTAAATTTCTCCTTTAAGTAAAGTGACCCGATCCGATCGTACTGTGTATGCACGCATGATCGACTGATCCCTATACCGCATATGACGATCGGTCGGTTCCGTGTGTGATACCATTGTGATCTGTTGGTAAACATGCTGTAGAAATCACGTGTACAGCCACCTTAACTCACCATGGCAGTCTGGATAGATATCAGCATAGCACAGGGCTCTGCTGGGTCATTGTAATTATGCAGTGACATGGGCCAAAAGTAACTTATCCCAGAAGTCTGGATAGATATCAGCTTACCCTGGGAATTTGAATAGCTAGCAGCCTACAGGGCTCTGGTGTGTTGCAGGAATGTCTTACATTGGTTTACAGCAAGTGATTGTCATTCTTGGATTTGCAATTCTTTTAAGAATTGGCAAGTTTTAACATAGCATTCTAGCTACCATGTCCGGGTTACCCTTTTGGAACATTGTTGCACCGGACAGTTGAGAACCTTCACAAGCATCCCTTGTTTCTATATGTATCAGCATTCTAGCTACCATGGTTAGATTGAAACTACCCAGAAGTCTCTACTTCCTTTATTTTCATATGGGAGGGGAGCCCTATAGCCTTAGGGCAAGACCCCACTAGTGCATTTTGGATTGTGATTTTCAATCAGATTATACTAGTGGGAGTGCAGGCATGTAGTAGCCTATGAGACAGGCAACACTACATGCACGGTGCTTCCATACACTATTAGAGCAAATGGGGTCACCATTTTTTTC
This sequence comes from Hymenochirus boettgeri, assembly GCA_019447015.1. Lineage (NCBI taxonomy): Eukaryota > Metazoa > Chordata > Amphibia > Anura > Pipidae > Hymenochirus > Hymenochirus boettgeri. The sequence continues at coordinate 57,993,494 of CM033474.1, read as the reverse complement.
GTCATGCGCTCCAAAAGGGTCCAATTGCGTAAGCGCAGCGCCCCCACACAGAAGCGCGCACGGGGGAACGCACAATTGCAAATGTGGGGCCTAGCGCTTAATATTTCCCTATCTATTTATTAATGAGGCTTTAACAAGGGATCCCACCAGCCGGTACAAGAAAAGCGTCATAGACTTACTACAACAGCTGCAAAAGGATAAAGCCATTGATCGAGCAATGTATCATCGCCTCTACCCTGGTGAGGCACATCCATGCATATATGGACTCCCAAAGATACATAAGGAAGGGGCCCCACTAAGACCTATAGTCAGCAGCATCAACTCTGTAACATACAAGGTGGCAAAATACCTAGCCAACATCTTAGGACCATTGGTGGGAAGTTCTAAGCATCACATCCAGAACTCTCAGGATTTCACCAACAAGATTGAAGATATAGTACTCGGTGTAGAAGAAACTATGGTGTCCTATGATGTGACATCTCTCTTCACTTGTATATCCACCAAGGAGGCTGTTGTCATGGTGAGAAAACGGCTGGGCCAAGACAGCACTCTCACTAGCAGAACTGATCTCAACCCAGAACAGGTGTGTGCCTTACTGGACTTGTGCCTGAATACCACCTATTTCAAATACAGGGATAAGTTCTATAAGCAAAAACACGGATGTGCTATGGGATCTCCAGTTTCACCCATTGTAGCCAACCTTTACATGGAGGAGGTAGAAAACTGTCGCTTAATACCTTTAAGGGCTTAGCACCAAGCCACTGGTTCAGATATGTGGATGACACCTGGGTTAAAATCCACCAGAAGGAAGTACAAACTTTCACAGAACACATTAATGCGGTAGACCAAAACATCAAATTTACAAGGGAAGAGGTACAAAACAACACACTGGCTTTCTTGGACTGCTTGGTAGAAGTTAAGGAAAATGGTAAACTGGAAGTAGAGGTTTACAGAAAACCAACACACACAGATCAGTATTTGATGTTTGACTCCCACCATCCTTTAGATCACAAGCTGGGTGTCATCAGAACCCTGCAACACAGAGCTGAGAACATCCCCACTAGCACAGAGGCGAAGGCTAAAGAAATGAAACATCTCAGAGGAGCCCTTAAAACCTGTGGATATCCAGACTGGGCCTTTGTCAAAAGAAGTAGAAGGAAAGAAAAGAACACGAATGCCAACAGTGAAGGGGAAAAGCAAGACAGGAGAAAGAACATGGTCATCCCATATGTAGCAGGGGTCTCCAAGAAATTAAGAAGAGTTTTCAAAAAACACCGTATCCCTGTCTGCTTTAAACCGAACAACACACTGAGGCAGCAATTGGTACATCCGAAAGACCCAATACCCAAACACAAGAAAAGCGACATCATATATGCAGTGCAGTGCAGTGAAGAATGCTCTGATTTGTATGTGGGGGAGACCAAACAACAACTGCATCAACGTATGGCCCAGCACAGAAGAGCCAATTCCTCGGGTCAGGACTCAGCCGTGTACCTGCATCTTAAGGATAAAGGACATACCTTTGAAGATTGTAATGTTAACATATTGGCAAAGGAACGTGACTGGTTCAAGAGAGGTGTTAAGGAGGCCATTTATGTGAAAATAAAGAAACCAAGCCTAAATAGAGGTGGGGGGGTTCGACACCATCTGTCTGCCATGTACAATGCTGTTTTAACACCTTACTCTGGGCGTTCCTATAACACCTCTTAGCCACTATCCAATCACGCCCTTAACACTTGGCTGTGATATGCTAATTGGGATTTTCCAGGGTACATAATTGCCACAGATTCTTGTACAAGTCATTCTGAATTGAGAAAGCCAGTCGGATGACTAGCGAAACGTCTTCAAGAACTAAACTTCAAGTCCGGTTGATCTAATTGAATACAACAGATTTCCCTATCTAACACGATTCCCTAGTGACACCTATTTACACTCTGAGGTTAAGCATCCGATAGAGTAAAATCACCTACAATAGAATTTGCATATGCAAAACCTATGCAGAGGAGTAAATACTGAAAATCATGGCTGTTTCCCTTATACAAGTGTGATTACTGGTGAGAACCAGGCAAACAGGTGCAGAGGTATTTAGGAAAAACATCCCCTCTGAGCAAAAGGCAAGTTAAATCTTACTAAGCCATTAAATCAAACAGTTCCTGATAAGAGAAATAAACCCATAATTGACTTCACTTACCTTATAAGTATGACTTCTCCATAGCTAGAAAACTGTTGGAGAAGCTCGTCAATCAAGCTGTCATCAAAATAAACCTTCTCCTGGGAACTGCTTTGTACGGAGACCATAACTGTACCATCTGGGGGTCCCTGGGATGCGATTACTTCCTTATAGATCTTCTGCCTCTCTTCTGCATCCGTTTCAAATATATCAATATCAATCAGAGAGACAACGGGCCTGGCAAAATACAGCAATGGGAAATAGAATTCAGTTAACATTAAAAGGGGAACAAATTTATCTTGAGGATCAGATAGGTTTTTAGCATGTCAAAGATAGAAATGTATCTAACCCAATCTAGTTTAGCCTTTTATGTATGTCTGGGGAAAGTATTTTAAGTAGCACTAAAGAGCTCAACATTCAAAGCAAATAAATGTGTAAACACTGGCGTAAGGATCCCCATAAACTGCTAAACCATAAACCTCTTGGTGCAGTGTTTAGCTATCAAACTTACCATAACCTACTCTTACTGGTCTGGTGTAACTCCTCCCCTTAGATTGTCAGCGACAAGACCAATGGGAAGACTTTGCATCTTTGCATTGGCCAATTCGCAGAAAGAGGGGAAAAGATGGAAGAAGTCCAACAACGGAACTTACAGGAAATAAAACAGCTGATCAAAAGTGAACCAAGGGGTGAGGTGCTAGAGCAGTTAAGGTCTTCACCTTGGGTACTTAAAAGATGGGAGCCTGGTAGGATCCTCATACGCCGTGCGGCCATACACAGTACGACTGGATCGGCTCCCTTACTTAAAGTAAAGGGAGCCGATACCGACCGGCAGGAATTTTCCGTTATTCCCTATCGACCAGAGTGCCGGTTGTTCATCGGCACTCCAATCGGTCGGGAACAGCCCCTAAACACTGACGGGAATAGGTAAATCCCGTCATTATCGTTCATATGTGTGGCCACCTTAAGTCTTACTACTCCAGATATGGTGCTGTAAATTGGATTCCCAATCATTATTAGTGTAAAATGACAACATAATAAATGAGAGAAAAACATGAACTAGATTGTTATTTACAGGAAGATATTTGTCCATTTTATGTTTGGAAGACATTTATATGTGGCTTTGTAAAAATGTACTTGTCCATCCATTAGGATCCCATCTAATATTTCAGACCATTTGAAATGATTGAACCAATATGTTAGGAAACCCCCCCCCCCCCAACGTCTTAATACTTACCTGTATCCAAGACGTTCCAGGAGGAAGATCTGATTCATGGTCTCTAGCACCAGTTCTGTGTAGTAGCCATCAGACAAAGCTATGAGGACATATAGAGGTCTCCTTCAGCGTCTTGAGTGAGCTTTTAACAAGATGTAAGGGATGCAGAAGGCATGAACCTGGGAGCTAGGAGCTGGAGGGAGAATATTCTTCTCCAGGAACATCCCAGAGAGAGAGGGGTAAGAATCGCAACGTTGGCATTTGGGAGGTTTGAAATATTAAATGTTCCTAAGGGGGTGAACAATTTAGCTGACTATTTTATGCTGCTTTTCAACACAAACGTGGAAAGTGATTACGAAACTGATAGGAGATAAAATCATTTTTATTGGTTTATGTTATTATTCTCAGATCTACCTGTGGTCTGACGTTTTCAGCTCCGCTCTGCCGTAATGCAGTAAAGTACCTGGATTCCAGGTATATGGAACATTTCTACCTTCATTTAAACTGGAATTAAGAAGATCTAAATCTTCAGCTGCAAAACCAGAAAAGGTGATAAAGAGTCAGTAATTCTAAGTAAACTTGATATATTCTGCTCCATGATAAAAACAAAAGCAAGAATTTTCTTTACTAACATTTAATATAACCATTAATATTAGTGAATAGAAACATTATGGTGGAACTGGCAATTACTCAAGCATTATTAGTTATAAAGAGAAATAATCAGCAGTGATAACAGACAGAAAATTACCAGATCTGTCAAAAGGCCATTTTCTTCTTCTCCAGAGGATACGGTCGGTCCACGCGGGAGTGCGACACTTCTCACTAGTATCATAGTCATCAGAGAACAAATCGTATTTGTATGTAGGAGCAAAATTAATTTTTCCTTCTAAAAAGCCTCGGAAAACCTGCACAAGGGGAAAATCAATGCAATGTTATTTGAAGACATCGTCATTTTTAATTAATGAACATTATGTTTATGAAGATAAAATGAAATAATCTATACAAAATGTAAAGCACGGTTCAACCAAAAAAATGTAAAAAATGAAGGATGAAAACGTAGTCAATCCAGGAGTTAACTCCTCCTCCAAAACAAGGAACTTCAAGTCATCTATTCCCATAGGCAGTGCACAGGGGAACTACCAAATAATATTTGAGGGAGGGCATCCATTAGAAGTATAATACTATAGGAACAATAGGTTTGTGACAGTTCTCATTCATACAGGATCAACAGGACTTGAATTTTAGGTCTTGAAGACTTTTGCTGGTCATTCAACTTCTCTAATTCAGAATGACTCCAGATTCCATTCTTTTTCTTTCAATAATTTCAGATTCAGGACTTCAGATCCTTGTACAAGTCATTCTGAACTGAGAGATCCAGCTGGTTGACTGAAAATGCCTTCAAGTCCCTTTGATCTAACTGAACACCACAGATATATGAAGAACAGTTCAGTCTGGCAAATAGCATTCCAGAATAATCAAATATACCCAGACACAACAACATTATCAGATCCCAATTAATCCTTTCGTTTAGGCAATGCTTTTAAAACCTCATTAAAGGTATAGCATTTGTTTCCATGGAAATACCCAGAATTATTTTCTACCTTTCTTTGCAGATGAGGGAGCTCTAGCCTTGAATTCTTCCTAGCCTTTTGGTGACACCCCTTTAAGTGTGATTCACTATACAGGGCAGAGGTCTACATTGTACTGATAATTGCTCAATTAAGATTTTTCAGACACATCCTGTACTATGCCTTTCAGTTGTCATATTTTTTCTCAATGTACAGCAAAGAAACACTTTCTTTATCTGTTTACTCTTCCTTACATTTAAAGGGAATGCCCACCCCTTATAAAAAATATATATTAGGCAGGACCCCCCAAAACCTAGTTTCCGTTTTGTTAAAATGTAATAATCCTGCTCACAGCCAGAGTAATCATACTTACAAGATCATGATCCACCGCTGTTTCCAGTCTCTACACCCCCCCTCCACTGCAGCTGCTGTGCTCTTCTTGTGTTCCCGAGCAGCCGCAGAGGAGGCTCGTCAGTAAATGGCAGTCAGTGATTGGCCGTGACGTCACTGCCACGGCAAATACTACATTTTATGTGGCCGCAGAACCTCCTACAGTTAAAAGTTGGCGGGAGCTGATTAATAATATTCTTCCATTTCATAATCTTATATAGAAGCATAGACAATGTGCAAGGAAATTTAAAAAAATATGGAATGTGTGGATAATCTTCTCTAACAGCATAAATGACCCTTGGTGGATGGGGGGGTCCAGCGACCTGGGGTGGGCGGGGCTGTGGGCGAGGCATGACCCCCTCCCGTATACCTACCTCCTCCCTTCCTGATGCTTCTTCCTTAAAATGTGTTACTGTACAGATACATAAATATATTTTCTTTTTTTCCCTATACCATAAGGTAACAGTGTATTTTATCTATCAGAAACTATATTTACAATACTAGTGCATTGGATATATGATACTAATGTAAAAATTAATGCAAATCAGACATGATGTAAATAGTTTTATTTAATAAAAAACGAGTTTTAAAAAACAAAAAACTTTTAGTAGGTACATTTCCATTTTTAACAATGACCCCAAAACAAACTGTAACATAGATGGTTACCTGCCCGTTGTTCTTCTGATTGATCAACTGATCTCCTAAAATAAGGGAATCCCAATTCTGATTTCGGATCATTTCTTTAACTTCTTCATTGGGTAGATCAATACGATAATTAAAGTCTCCGCACCAAAAGACGTAGTCATGAGAGAACAGCATTCTGCCCTTAATTAACAAGACGGGGAAAGTCATAAAGGGAAACAAACTGGATAAATGACTAAGCAAACCAGGATTAGTAAATCAGATTTAAAGGAAATGTAAACCTAAAAAACAACTGTTTGCCAATTGTTTCTATTATTCCCAGGGAGGTGAGAATGCTTATTCCCCCCTCCCTGTGAATAGGATGGGGTTGTGAGGCGTGCCATGGATGGGATTGTGAGGCATATCAGGGACAGGGTTGTGACATGTACAACAGAGAACAAAATCTGCGGAATTGCATAAGGGCACACCCTCTATGGAAAACATCACCTTATAGGTATAAAGTTTATAAAGTATTCCTTTATTGGTGTTTGGTTTGATTATGAACTTTCAATAAAGAAATATTTACTATTTGCACTACGTCTGGTTGCCCCCATTACTTTCCTTATCAGTGTTGATTGGTTGTGCAGTGGGCCCGGCATGGAGCGGTGCACTGGACCTGCCGTTTTTGATCTCCCCTATGGATGGTAACTATTGTTGCTTTGTCCTTTATTAGTGTGGCAAAAATCAATTAAAAACACATCCCATGTTTCTGCTGGCAATATCTTTAATACCTCTTTAATATCTTTAAATAACGATATACCGGTATATGCACTCATGCACACACTTTCAAATAAATAGTATGATAGCATAGCATAGTTACAAAGTTCTTTAAAAGGCATCTCCAGCTTGAATAAATTTTTTGATATTATGTAGGTTACCTCTGCCCACCCCCAACGCTGTATTAGTTTTAAAAAAAATAGTTAGAACTCTACTTACATGCCTTTATTCCCCCGAGTTCTGATCCGGCTCCCTGCTTGCTGGAACTGCAATCAGGGGGTCGGACTGGCATCCGCGTCTGTGATTGGCTGAGAGGCAGCCAATCACCGATGTGGCTGTAGTCAATGGAGAGTGCCGCGGGAACGAAGGTATGTAAGTAGGGGTAACCTACATAATATCAAAAGCTTTTTATGCTAGGTGGAACGCCAGCAAGGGATGGATCCGAATGGAGGGAGGGAGGAGGGAAAGGGCTCCACTGCGCATGTCACACTACCTCTCGGAGGTGACAGAAGAGGCAGAAACCTTTGGACAGGAAGACAGCTACTACTCTTTACTTTCCTGGACTTTGGGCAAGCACTGCAGGAGAACCATAAGGAGCAGACATGTAAGAAAATGATTTTTTTAAACTACACAGTTTGTGAGGCATTCCCTGGGTAGGTTTGTGAGGCATTCCCTGGGTGGGTTTGTGAGGCATTCCCTGGGTGGGTTTGTGAGGCATTCCGTGGGTGGGTTTGTGAAGCATTCCCTTGGTGGGTTTGTGAGGCATTCCCTGGGTGGGTTTGTGAGGCATTCCCTGGGTGGGTTTGTGAGGCATTCCTTGGGTGGGTTTGTGAAGCATTCCCTGAGTGGGTTTGTGAGGCATTCCCTGGGTGGGTTTGTGAGGCATTCCCTGAGTGGGTTTGTGAAGCATTCCCTTGGTGGGTTTGTGAGGCATTCCCTGGGTGGGTTTGTAAGGCATTCCCTGGATGGGGTTTTGAGGCATGCCCTTGGCATGATTGGGGGAGGGCTTAACTCACATGTAATATATAGGATCTCAGACAGTATCTTTTTTACATTTTTGTTTCTGGTACTGGTGCAGATTAACCAGACAGTCTGGTATAATATTGGCTGGGATGCAACACTACTGATGGGATATTGTGGGTAATCATATTGAGCATTCCCAGTCTCAATGAGCTATGAAAGGAGGCTGTAACTGCAGGGCATACTTTGTTTAGGAAATACTATACAATTGAATATATCTTTTTGAAGGTTCTCATAGATCTTATGTTAAAAAAATGTTTAAAAAGTCTAAAACCAGATCATACACAACATTTCAGTCTTTATGAAATCACTATCATGTAATAAATGGCCGAGACTGTTTGCCCATTGCAAAGGATTATCCGATTGATTAATATTAATGTGCATGTTTCTTAAATTATGGGCAACATCAAGGACCCTTGTTTAAGCTTTTATTATGTACAAAAAAGTAATTATAAATGCTTTTCTGGGGCCTCTATAAATGTGAACTTTGCAGAGTGAGATTTGCCTGGTGACATGAAGAGGGTATAACATGTACGGCAACACCATACCAGGGATGTTTTGGAAACTGCAACTCCCAGCATGCCTTGCTTGTAGAGGGCCACCGGTTGGACATCTCTTTACAGCACAATGCAATGCACAATGTTCTTTAATCTCTGGTCTTTATATCAATGCGTCAATGGACTGTAATTTTGTCACAGAACTGGTTTTTGTCAATCCAAAGGTGGAAATATCCAAAAGGCTTCTTCCTTTAGCATCCAGACATTGTTGCTGTTAATCAAATCATCTTTTTTTACAGAGCCTTTTAGTTTATTATCTCTGATCAGGTGTAAAGTCCCCCCATACATGTGGGTCGATATTTTGAGCTATTCAATAAATTTGATTGAATCACTCGACATATCAAAAACAATTTTCAATATTTGTCAATATTGATCGGTTTATCAAAAAAACGAGGATCGAGATGGGTGGAAAATGTTCTGCCTATCCTATCTCAAGTCCCCATCTCTCTGCAGATTTCAAAGGGAAATTTGTGGAAAGACCATCAGGTCAAAGTGGGAAACTTCAAGCAGTTTCTGCGATCGGATTTCCAATTGTTGCACCAGGGGTGTGCTTAAAAATTTTAGTAGTATTGGTAGTAAAATTGTTACTAGTATAACATACATATTCTAAGGATTTTTAGCATTTAATAATCAGTGCAATAACTTTAAAATACATTGATTATAATAATATTTAATTACAATACTTTATGCTGCAATGTGCATAAAATAATAGTAACAATAAGTCCTATATGAAAAACAATGGTGTGTCAAAAATGTTACATTGCCAAGTAATTACAGGCCTGTAACTTTAACTTCAGTGATGGGGAAGATACTGGAAAGTTTGATACGGGAACATATTCTAGGGGCAAATTTATAAAGGTTTGTTAAACTTTTCACCTTCTTAAACGCAGCCTTTTTGCCAAATTTGGACTTTTCACTATTTATAAAGCAGTGATAACCAGTGATGAAAAGTCATTACCGCTACATTTCGCTTTTCGCCATACATCGCTGCAGTAACCGCTCAAGCATATTTATAAAATGGCGAAAAGTGTATTTTTGTATTCCTCAATTCTAATAAGTACTCGGGGGTGTTAGGCTGGGTGCACAACAGCAGATATTTTCGGCCGACCGACCGATTTGCGGCACTTTCGGTCGGTCGGACGAAAATATCTCCTGGTGTGGGGCCCGTGACCGACCCCAATCGGCGTTCATCCCGATCGGACAAACGAAGAATTGGACGTTTCGGGTTAATTCCGATTGATCGTGCGGTTTCCTATGGGGCCACGCAATTGTTCATTTGCAAATTCGCCCGAATTTGCCGCGACCGACGGACATTTTTCCTGGCCGAGGGCTCAGTGTGTAACCAGCCTTACACTATTTTCCAGCATTTACTGTAATACGATCTGAGATTTCGCTTTTTTTTAAGGTTCTGATTTTCTTTATTTACCAATAAAGTCAAATGGGGTTCATATTTATAATGAGGGACATATTTATAAAGGGGCATTATTTTTGCTTTTTTCCCCACCAGCCACCAGCCTTTACCACAATTTTTTTAAACTTCCAACTTTTCATCAAAGTTATTAAAAAGGCGAATTTTCATCAAAAGCGAAAAATTATGTAGCAAAAAAAAAAAATAATGCTGAAAAAGTTCAGCACATTTGATGGTTAATAGGTAAATCGCTGGTGTTTTTTTAAAGTAGTATTAAATTGGTTAATACACACTGAACACCTATCTTTGTTATTTAAAAATAGCCTAACACATGTGGTGTTTTTTTCAGCCAAAGATATAATTAATAGTGTAAAACTCAAAAGACAAATTTTCTCTATTTCATTAATAGGACATGGTAAATAGTGTAAAACTCAAAAGGTGAATTTTCTCTATTTTATTAATAGGACACATTTTTTAGTATTGCTTATTTTCAGCAAACTGCAGCTAATTACCAAACCAGTTCCATCAATATGGGAACATCCCATAGTGCTGTGTAAGAAATAGTCATGTTAATGGAACATTCCAGTAAGTAATGATGTTTGGCGAAAAATCTGGTAAAACGGCAAAAAATGCAACAAAAGGGAGAAAAGGAGCAAAAAGGAGAAAATCTCACCTGTTTATAAATAGCCTTAAATAAAAAAAGTGACACAAATAGCTCTGAGAACACTAGAGAACAATCTCTCTTTTCGCAGTGATAACACACTTAACGCAATGAATAAGGCGAAAACTATCAACACATATCGCCTCAGCGATACTTTTCCGCAAAGGCGAAAATGAGCGTTTTTAGAAATAAGGCGAAAATAGAGCTATTTGTCTTTGTCGTTGCGATGTCCTGGCAAAAATAGCGATCGTTTATAAATATGCCCCCTAGAGTATGTTTCAAGGACTGACCTTATAAGAAATAATCAACATGGGTTAAGGAGGAATATATCTTGTCAAACTAACTTTCTTGGCTTTTAAGTGAGTAGGAATTTAGACTCTGGCATAGCAGTAGATGTAGTTTACTTAGATTTTGCTACGGCTTTTGATACAGTCCCTCTTAAGCTACTAATTTATAAGCTAAGGTCTGTTGGGTTGGGGTGGCACATTTGTACATGGATAAAAAAGGATGCAGAGAGTAGTTGTTAATGGGACTTAATCAATATGGACTAAGGTTCTAAGTGGGGTGCCACAGGGTTCTGTGTTGGGGCCACTTCTATTTAATCTGTTTATTAATGATTTGGATGTGGGTATTGTCAGCAAGGTTTCTGTGTTTGCCAACAACACTAAACTTTGGCAACCATTAAATCTCCAGAGGATGTACAATTTAGATAGATTGTCACATTGGGCTGCTAAGCGACAGATGAGATTTAATGTTGAGAAATGTAAGGACTTTTTTTGGACTTAAAAATCCTTGTGCTGCTTACTATACTATTAATGGCTCTGTGTTAACTGAATCGCTGTTAGAAAGGGATCTTGGAGTTTTGGTGGATAACAAACTCAAAGGTACCAAACAGGGCCAGGCAGCAAATGGTATTGCTGCCTGGCCCTGTAAGCCAGAGCCAGCATGGTATTGTCTTGTATAAGGAAAGATATGGATTCAAGGGAGAAAAATGTTATTCTCACTCTTTGAAAAGTATTGGTAAGCTGATGTGCAGTTTTGGAATCCTGTATAGTAAAAGGACATCTTGGAAATGGAAAGGGTTCAGAGAAGGGCAACTAAATTAATAAGGGGACTGGGGGAGCTTGAATATGAAGAGAGACTGGAAAAGTTACAATTATGGATGCTGGAGAAAAGGCGCTTGCGTGGGGATATGATTACTGTGTATAAATACATTAACAGCCCATACAATAAACTATCTGGGGCATTGTTCACCAATAGAACATGTCAGAGGACACAAGGACATCCCTTGAGACTTGAAGAAAAGAAGTTTAGGCTTCAAGTTCGGAAAGGGTTTTTCCCTGTGAGATCGGTAAAGCTATGGAACTGTCTTCCATTGGAAGTAGTGATGGCGGGTTCATTGGATGATTCAAAAGGAAGCTGGAGGAGTTTCTAAAAACAAGGAATGTTGCAGGTTACTGGTGTTGATACATAATTCTGGTGTTTTTTTTGCCTTCCTCTGATTTGACAGGCAGGGAATGTGGGTATTGCTGAGTAGATTGGACTGGATGGACATATGTCTTTACTCAACCTCAAATTCCATACTTTACTATACTTAGTGTGCCATGGTCTAAAAAATAGTTGTAAGCCTCGTACACACGTGCGATCACAGGTCCTGACCTGCGACACACGATGTGTCCGAATGTTCGCCCGTGTATGGGCCCTTTATTGGCCACTTCAGCCGATAAAGTTCACATACACGGGCCAATTATTAGTATTAAATTATTATTTAATACTAGGGGGGTTTGTTAACATTACAATCTTCAAAGGTATGTCTTTTATCCTTTATATCTTAAAGATAAAGGACATACCTTTGAAGATATTGGCAAAGGAACGTGACTGGTTCAAGGTGTTAAGGAGGCCATTTATGTGAAAATAAAGAAACCAAACCTAAATAGAGGTGGGGGGGTTCGACACCATCTGTCTGCCATGTACAATGCTATTTTGACACCTTACTCTGGGCGTTCCTATAACACCTCTTAGCCACTATCCAATCACGCCCTTAACACCTGGCTGTGATATGCTAATTGGGATTTTCCAGTGTACATCATTGCCACAGATTCTTGTACAAGTCTTTCTGAATTGAGAAAGAAACGTCTTCAAGAACTAAACTTCAAGTCTAGTTGATCTAATTGAATAGAACAGTTGTGCTGTTTCTTTCACTGCACCTAATGAACATGGCATCACCTTGATGGCTTCCATAGATTCTTGGCTAATTTTTATTTGTTATTTTCATGCATCAAATCTCACCCAACTCACTACCATCCCAACTCACTACCAACGCAGAAGGTAAAATAAATATAATTATACAAACTTTTTGAAAAGAACAAATTCCTGTTCTTCATGCTTTAAATAACATTTAGACTAACCCAGATAGTGCCATTGTTTTCTAGTGACACCTTATATGAAAATCCAGCCCAAATGAATAATCGAAAATTCAATGCTTCCATCAAGCATCTTATCAGATAATCTGAAGAAGTCTATGGGAAGTCTATGAAAATGTACATAGAACTAAAGCTGGTCACGTTGGAGGACCTGTCAAAATGCTGAAAGGGTTTCATTTGAGAAAAGGTGGTTTTGAAGGTTAAAAAAAGGAAAATAGTGAAGAGATCCCACTGCCAAACCTTTCAAGGGAAAGTGTAACCTGACCTACCTATAGAGAATGTACCTTTTATTTGCAGCCTGCAAAGAAGTAGAGTCATATTATATAATCCGGTTTATCTCCTGCATGAAGCCCAGATACGTGAAGGATGTGTGGAGCAGACACAAAAGAAGAGTAAAACCCTCTTTTGTGTGAAACCCTAAGTTTTAACTGCTCTCGTTCTGTATTAGGTTTGTCATTGCGGTGTGAAAAGACATCTGCACAGATGCAAGCATTCAGATAGGAAGAGGATTAGCCTTAGAAACACTATGAGGGCTTAAACTATCTAAAGAGTATTGGGAAATAATGAAAGGGAATCTCTTCTTTGCAGTTCTCTCTTTCTTTTGTGATGTGTTTATCAGATTTTTCCATCATTCCATCATTTAGAAAGGCACGCTATTTTAACTATCATTCTACATTTGTACCAGGTATTCTCACCCAGAATTGTGGGATGGTGTAGGAACACAGGGACTGACACAATAAAGGGACACTATACTGAAAAAAATGACTTTGCCTCATCTTAATCTATTATAGAATACATGTAAGTAGTAGTAGAGAATTGTACTGTGTTAGCCATTGATGAAAGTGTAAGTATCACTTGCTGTGAGGTCGTGTGTGTGTGTGTTGCTGCATGCCTTCAATCCAGCACACGTTTTGTTTAGGTGCAGTATCCCCCCCTCCCTCTTTTAACCACTCCCACTTCTTTCCGACTTTTTTTCCCCTACAAACCAACTGTCAAACCTGCACACAGCATACAGCATTCTAACTTTCAAAACTCTGCCACCATTCCAGCTACAGCATATAAAGTAGAGTTGATCCAGGGAAATTTCCGATTGCCACTTGGAGTCAGGAAGGAATTTTTTCCCCCTTCATAAATTTGGTGGGTTTTTTTTTGCCTTCCTCTGGATCAACAGTTAGGCAGGAAATGAGGATATTGCTAGATGGGTTGGACTGGATGGACGTATGTCTTTATTCAACCTCAAATACTATACTATACTATATAATAGTTTTTTAGAGCAAGGAATTTAATTGACATCTGAAATGTAAAATGTTTTAGATTGAATATCTAAAGAAATAGGGGGCAGATCAATAAAAAAATTATACAGCGGTGGTTGGGAAGAATTATAGTTTCCAATTATGTTCAATTTAAAATAACCTTTTTTCATTATAGATGCCCTTTAAATAATCCTCTCCTTTATTTCTGGTTGAGGACAGTAATAACAGTTAAATGGTGTATTACTTTTATTCTGACCTGATTAGGTTGCAAGAGGGTCCCTTTGCCTTCTGCATATTTGTGCCACATTCATAGGCGTTTTTAGGGGGGATTACAGGTAGCCATTTCTGCTATCATTGTTATCTGCAATTCTGGCAATTTGAACAGAACTGCAGATAAAATAGGAAAAAGGGAGGAAACGGGATCAAGACAATGAGAGCCAAGATACAGACATGAAAAGTGTGTTACTTTTTTCAGTAAATATGGGAAACTAATCAAATAGGCAATGATAAAAAACACATAATTGCACAAATGGAAACTTATCATCCTTATACTTTTTGTCCTGGTACCAGTATTAGCATCAACTGCTCTCTGGAAAGAAACAAGGATTTATATGGCAATTTGTACCTGTAACAAAGGATAGAGAAAATGCTTACACGTTGAGATACTATATACATACTTATACCACATACTTTTAAACAGTCATGGAACTCCTTGGTGACCTCTAATATCCGTATATATTTTCCAATAAAGAGGATCACTATTGAAGAAGTAAAATCAAGGGGCAAGGAAAATGTAAATATGGAATAATTTAACAACAGGGTGGTCTTTTAAAGGGGTGTGTGGCTAAAATGGACAAGCTAAGAACTCATAATAAAAAAAATGTTTGAATCCCTAGATTGTCCTACACTGTAAGTACATTGGAGATAATGTTGTACTTTAAAGATATAGTGACATCAAAGTAGAAAGGATATATTAGTTCTTGTTGTCTAATGTTGTATGAAGTAGCGTAGTTTAGGTGACATGGTATAAGGGATTATATTTATAAAGGCGATGCATCTCAAGAAACAGAGCATTTAACTGATGGTATTTTTACAACCTCAATCGCCTATATAATACCATTGCGGTACTCTATAATAGACTGAAAGGAAAAGTAGGCTGTACATTTTCTAAAATCAATAAAGTTTTGGGATTTTTGAAGATATGTAGCCTCCTCATCATTTGCACAGAAAGCCATAAAATGTAATAAAGACTTTGCCTTGGCCCATTGGCCTTCCTCTCTACTGGCATCATTCATTTGATTGACTACCACAATTTCTATTGACCCCCTCACCAAGGCTGAACCTTAATCTAAAATAAAATGTTAGCTAAACCCAATAATCCTATGTAGTTTTAAACAACTTAAAAACATTTTTTTTTACATACAGCTATATTACAACCTGGTCCCAATATGTGAACTTCTGATTTATTTCTATAAATATGTTTATAACTAAATTACCTTTAAAGCAGTGGTCTTCATGCAAGTACACTCTATTTAAAAGAGCTCACTCATACATTTCAAACTCTAGGTGATGGTGTCTGTGATGTCTCTAACTTATAAACTTTTAATTATATAGGCTTGTAAAGTTATACTTCCTTGTCTTACCTGTCCATCTGATTCTGTGACAGGCACATTATGATGAGCTGTGTAAAAAGCCACATCCCCCAAATATCTACCTTTTCTGAAGCTATTTACAGACCTGTTACCATTCTCTGCCCATTCCTAAGCTTTAAAAAAAGCTTTAAAAAAGTATTCAGGCATGATGCAGCAGTGGGCATACTCAAACCTGAGACTTGGGGGCAAACCAGCAGACCATTGGTGCTGGTAATGTCACAGCTGACAATGTTAGCAGGAAAAAACACCCTTTATACTGCTGTAACTTTGAATAGACTGCAGCTAGAAAAAAAATTCTGGAGTAATTTTAAAGATAGGAGCGTGTCCATTTTAATAAAGGCCACTTGTATGGAGACCATAGTTCCCCTTTAATCACATTTAAATAGATATATTTAGTAATTGAAACCTATATTCCTGAAACATATATTCCTTAGCAGTCATTGAGTCAAATATGGTGTATGGGCAAAATATGAGAACATTCCTGAAAAGAGCTAAATGTACAGTTTAGAGGAGAGAAGTGCCAAAGGCATATGACATAAAAAGAGAACATGGGGCATTGATTTTAATTAGAGAAGAGGGGGGGATATTTGTTAGATTGGTTAAAGTAGTGTTTAATCATTGGAGTTGTCGTATTCATTAACCCTGTCGTATCGGGAATTACCAATAGTAAAATTATGACCGCCATAAATCCATGGCCACAATGGTATTGTATGGGCGATTGTACAATTCTAACTGCAATCATAAAAATGTTATTTAAAGGCCATGTCCACCCCCCAAATTATAATTTAACCTGCTCCTTCCCCAAGCCCCAACCGCATAACTATTATTCACAGAATGTGCCCCAATCTTTACTTACCATGCCTCTCTCCTTCGCCGGTATGAACTCCCAGCAGCCGCGTCCGTGATTGGCTGCCTCTCAGCCAATCACGGATGTGGTTGCCGGTCCCGTCCCCTGCTTGCATTTCCATGCAAGCAGAGGGCCGGGGCAGTGCGGCGAAGGATAGGGGCATGGTAAGTAAAGATTGGGGTACTTTATGTGAATAATAGTTATGCGGTTGGGGCTGGGGGAAGGAGCAGTACATAATATAAAAAGTTTATTATTGAACCACGGCCTTTAAACGTGCGGTATCCCAAAATAGCAATATAAATATGGCCTTGTGTGTCCATTTTTGTTCTAAAGTTTAAAAGTCATATAACCTGTGCTAATCCACTTTCTAAACCAACCTTAATGCCCTTGCATTCCTTTCCCTTCTTTTTGGTTCTTTAAGTTTTAGTAAAGAACTGTCAATCACCCATTCTCTTTGCATATCCAAGTACCTCCCCCTGGCACCACTATGTGTAAAACTTTTATCCTTTTTATAAAAACAAAGCCTCCCTGCCACTGCATGGCTAATGGCAGAGATCAACACTTGTCCTTACATAATATTATTAATGTTTTATTATATTTAACATATTGCCTCACTTTACATTCAGACCCCCAGGTATAGAATTAAAGAAGCTGGTACAGATCACATTTGGGTTATTATCAGGATTGAACCAGAGAAGTCTGTGTAGTTGCATTGATGTAGTATACAGGATACCAGATACTGCTTAACATGCAGGAAATTATAGACATTTTCAGGTTTCCATAGAAACAGAACAAACCAAAGTGCCTTTACAGGTCACTGAACTAGGATAAAAATCACGGTGTCCATGATTTTTATAATATGAAATTGTGAAGTCTCCTATTAACATTATTACCATTATGTAAGTAAAATGTGTAGATCTGCACAAAACCTATATATTGATTTATTGTGTTTCCACCCTGACACCTATCCTACATAGCTAGTCTATTTCAAACCTGAGGATAATTATTGCCCATCACAATAATCTCTTAGCAGGTCTATGCAGAAGGGTGGGAATTGCTCTTAGTCCTCCTGCCATAGCTAATTACTAAGACTTTTCATTGTGTTGGCAGATTGAGCCATATTGTACAGTTTCTGTCTTCGACTGAGTGACATTACTTACAATAGTTTTAGTAAGCCATATGACACTTGTGAGATTACCTATTATAAGTAATGACAACATTCAAACATCACCAAATATTGGGAGGTAGAGAATGACAATGGTGTATTATTAATTAAATACTTGTACTGTATGTGTATAATCAATACAAAGCTAAATAAAAGAAAGAAATATGTATCATTAGATTAAATCCTCCAAATTAAAGTAGATAAAGAAATGAGGGCTGTCCAGTCCTTTAGGATGCAATCTGGGGTGCTCCCATTTATCGGTGCAGACACAGCAAAAATACACTTATAAAAAAAGTGTGTATTTTTGCTGTCTGCACAACTAAATGGGAGCACCCCAGATTGCATCCTAAAGGACTGGACAGCCCTCGTTTCTTTATCTACTGGATGTGTATACTGGCAGTAAGGTGGACGCCTGGTGGGTACCCTAACATTTGTTCTTACCTGCAAATTAAAGCTAGTGTCTCACCTCTCTTTTCAATACACGGGTCATGTGCTTTATTTCTCAGCATTCCGGTGTCAGACACACACACTGGTTTAATCACTGACTGTAATGTTTCTCACACATGCTCAATCCTAAGATAATTGGTACAGCAGGTCACTGCCCACCAGAAGTCTTTAGCCAGTCATGGTCAGTCCAGAACAAAGAAAAACTGCTTGGAATCTTTACATGCATCTTGGTAGCAGCTACATCCATCATTTTCAATAAGCAAACATGTTTAGCCTAGGATCAAAGTTAGAATCCAAATAATTATGTAGCCAATTAAAACTAAAAAATTCTAGGCCCAACTTTAAAACGAACAAATTAGAACTTTACAGTCTAGTCAAGGTTTTTTTTTCAGCGTTCATTTGTTTTTTGGCTATAGAAGTATCAACAAAATTTAAATACAACAAACCAAAATCTCTAAAAATACAAGTAAACAGCAGAAAGAACACGTTTCCATTTTATTGGTTTAGTGGGTTTTATTTTATACAAGCGACACTCTGAAGTGTTAATACAACAAGTTTTGAGACTTATTGCCTATAGACATCCGACCATAGCTGTGTTATGAATAAGGAACAGGGCAGAACTCAAGTCAAGTCTGACCATTCTAAAATTAGTGCCAGATTCTGTCACTGTGAGTCTGATGAAATCCTAGCCTTGGGTGGATTGTTCGGTCTTTGGTATAATTACTTCTGTCTTTTTTACTTTTCATGAATTTCTAAGAGAATAATTGTTTCTTACTCAGAGTGGCACAGTTTATAGTATTTATATAATGACCTTTTTAGATTTTATACATGGAATGCTATGCTTATATAAAACAGAGCAAGTATAGGATTTATATCCCTTTGAGGTGACTTAGTAAAAATAAGTTGTGGATTTGAAAAAGAGCTTAAAGGGGCAGTTCACCCTCTATAAAATATTTCGCTGTATTGCGAAGGGCTTCAAACACCTCAAGACAAGTGGCATAACTGGGAATCACAGTGCACCCCATCAAAACTATAATGTCCCCCAACAGTGGCTTTACGCTATCATAGGAAATCCCTGGATGGAGATCTTCTTCATCCCCGCCTCCTCTGTTCTTCTTCTGTCAGTCATGGCCATGCCGGTAATGTCACGGCCAATGAATTAAGGCTGTTTCCAGAGCTGCCTCTTCTGTGCGAGCTCATAAAGGAGGAGATGGCAACATTCAGCTTTCTTTCCAAGCTCCTCAGCAAAATCTTTGTTTGGCTCCATCCCTATGAGAACTGAATTGGCTGACAAAGGGTGGGAAACAAAGAGAGGTGGCATCAACTACTGAAAATTCCTAACTCCCTGGGAAAACACTGAGCATGTCTGTCCTATTGGGAGAGGAGGAGGTTGAAGGTTACACATTTTACACAGGTTGTATCAACATCAGCAAATGAAGCTACTGATATTATTCAAATGTATTTCCCCTTTCAGTTAAACATAAATAACAGTTTTTTTCCCAACTAATCAGATGTTAGCTTTCAAATGTTAAATAAGATCTGATTTGTTAGCACCATTTTTAACGATAAGAACTTTAATTGAATCTACCTGAAATGATGTAAATGGCTTTGAAAATATCAGTTTAATACTTGATCATCTAATATACAAAATTTCAACTGACCCCATGGTCTTTGATGACACGTACAATTGGACAGCAGACTACTGGCCAGATTATTGATTGGTAGTTTGTCAAGATTGACCCGTGTGTACCAGGCCTTATTATCCTTCCAATGCAACGTGGACTATTTCTTTTGAGTGAACACTTTGCAGTTATTACAGTATCCAATATCAATGATTTGTCTTCCACATATTTGTGCATCTAATACATGGATGTTGAACTGGCGTCCTACCAGATATTTTAAAAAATACAAAAAACACACAGCATACTGCAGCCAGAGAATGCTAGGAGTAGTATTCATATTCCTGCTACATAGAGATATCTATGGAATGCTTGGCAGTAAAACTGGGAACACCACATGTGATTTATTGATTCCGACCGTTTGCCACTAGTGAGAGTGGTCGGCCAAAACAAAGCACTGTCGGTCATGGTAAAAGTTCCCACAACCAAGTGTGCAGCCCATAGAGTCCAAATTCAAGTGAACGAACTGTCGGAACACTGGTTGCGGCCGCCCCCCCAAAAAATCCAATATTTCAGCCTGATTTCAGTCGTCGGTCAACCTGAAATATTGGGTGGTGTGTACCCAGCCTAAGAAGTTAGATGTGTTTATGAAAATCCCTGAACAACAGATGTATATATATTTTTTCTGGTACATTTTTGTTGCATTTGGAATAATTATTTGAATTCGAAGATGATACTTCATTTCCGCTTTGCTTGGAATAAGTATTTGAATCTGAGGATGATACTTACCTTTATTCATTCTGGAGGATGATACTTACCTTTATTCATTCTGGAGGATGATACTTACCTTACTTTATTTTTTTTTAACTCCATTAACTTTGAGATGTATTCTTTTCCAGTATATATATATAAATATTCACTTGCCTTTTCTATGGGCATAGAAATATGCCTCATTTGGAGTCTCACCTCGGAATGTCATTTCCATACCCTCTGTATATATATAAGTGTATTTTTTCATTGGATGTTATTTGTATGTACATTTCACTGCTTAGATGATTTATTTGTTGGATGTATATATATTTTTTTTTTCTATATTTTCCATGCTAACTTGGTATGATGGGTTTATCGATCTAGATCTCTATTAGTCTGTGCTAACAGATACTATAGCGTACATTTAATGATGTTTATTCCCTCTGGGTATTTGTAAGGGCTTTCGTTACTTATTCCACTTTCCAGTATGGTGCCGTCGGTTCCGCGCTTAACAAATTATTTGGATGACGCCATCAGGTTGCGCAAGTTTGGGACGCTTGCGTCCTGAACTCTTGCGAGAATTAGAGGTATTGAAATAATACCGTGCGGTTGTTCGGCGTCCTCACGCCATTGAGAAAGCTCTATTTGGTAGAGCGAAACGCGTCTGACGGGCTCTGTCTCTCAGTCCTTAGTATGGTATCCTGGCATTTCTAACGCCTATGTCTTTTGCCACTGCTGTCCTACTTTTAGAGTCTGTAGGATGTCTTGCCTTACCTGTGTTTGACTGTACATAGATGAGTATATCACACATTATCTAGCATTACTATAATATCTAGATGTAGATTATACTATTCGCTATTACTCTTTTTTGATATATTTATCATCATTAAACTCCTGTTGCCTCTTGTGGTTTTGTCTTTTACATATGTGTGACAGTTTAGTGCATTACAAGGCTCTTATATTTTTCTGGGTTATCTATCTGCACATATGTTGGATACATAGGATATACCATTGGATTTTGCATATTTACTTATATATACTATTTTGGGACTGAGGTTATGTTAGGAAATATACTGTGTTTTTAAGTGTTTTTAGATTTACTTATGCCCATGAACAAGTACCAATAAAGGGTTTTTATTATATATTACATTTTGAGTGCCACAGGTTTACTTTTTCTTTCTGATTTATATATTGTGTGTTTATACCTGTTGAGCACCAGTCCCATTGACTTGTTGCATAACATTAGTGCCCTATTTTTCCTTCTTTTTGAACAACAGATGTAGGTTTTATCTGTTCTATTCAGTTAGATCAACTGGACTTGAAGTTTAGTTCTTGAAGACGTTTCGCTAGTCATCTGACTGGCTTTCTCAATTCAGAATGACTTGTACAAGAATCTGTGGCAATTATGTACCCTGGAAAATCCCAATTAGCATATCACAGCCAGGTGTTAAGGGCGGGATTGCATAGTGGCTAAGAGGTGTTATAGGAACGCCCAGGGTAAGGTGTCAAAACAGTATTGTACATGGCAGACAGTTGGTGTCGAACCCCCCCACCTCTATTTAGGCTTGTTTTCTTTATTTTCACATAAATGGCCTCCTTGACACCTCTCTTGAACCAGTAAAGTTCCTTTGCCAATATGTTAACATTACAATCTTCAAAGGTATGTTCTTTTTTCCTTAAGATGCAGGTACACGGCTGAGTCCTAATCAGAGGAATTGGCTGTTCTGTGCTGGGCCATACGTTGATGCAGTTGCCGTTTGGACACCTTGCATTCAGAAGGTCCCTAACAACTGACTGAATTCTGAATTGAGAAAGCCAGTCGGATGACTAGCGAAGTGTCTTCAAGGCCATATTTATAAAGCCGTGGTATCGCCTTTTATCAATACTGTGCCTTTAACGATCAGTAAAACGATTGTTAAACCAATCGTTAAAAATTCCAGTTGATCTAACTGAATACAACAGATATTATGACCTGGATGAATGAGAACCTCCACAAGCAGATGTAGGTTTTGTTCCTTGAAACAATTGTTACTTGCTACAAACAGAGCCCATTGTTATAGATTGTTATAGCTTGCGTAGGTTATAGAAACAAAAGATATTTCTCCCATAATAGAACTTTATTACACTTATTATAAACACTCATCATAAACACACTAGGACACTGGCTGATTGGGAGGCCTAATAGGTCACAATAAGTTAAAAAGAGCATTTAACCAACTCACCAACATCATAGTAAGATATGAGCAAAATCCTCCTAATCAATATATATTCATAATTACTTCAAGAATCAGTCTGGAGCCAATGTAATGTAATAAGCATTCAAGTTGCTTCCACGTCTATTTCCCTGCCTGCAGACAAAGGCTTAAAGCCTAAAAGGCAATCCCGAGGTTTGGGCATATTTCTCTTTGTTTTCCTGTCTGTCTGCCTTTTAAAATGTTACTTCTAATGAATTCAAGACTCTTCCACATACACACCCAGATGCCTGTTAAGATAGAGAAAAGCCCAAGCCAGCTAGGCACCTGTCCAGCACTTTGTATAAAGAGGAAAATTAAACCCTCCTTGTTACATTAAAAACAATATGGACCCTCCACCATCTACCACCATATGTATTACAGCTTTGTGTGTGTCAGCATGATTGGGAATAGCAATATTTGTGCAGTAAGCTGTGTATGTAATATAAATGAATTCAGGTAACAGACTCTGAATGTGAATGTTCATGTTTTCTTTTGTGTGTGTGTACTGCTTGTTAGAATGTACCATACAGTCCAACCAACCCAGGAAGCTTGGAACACTGTGCAAAATATCTATGATTATTTCTTGATTTTTCTGTACTCTAGTGACACTTCCAGTACTGTTTATGGACACATTTTTCCACTACCAAAACCACTGAATCTGTGAAATGTGATGATTAAACATTGGGTACCTTAACCTTTATTGGAATTTACAAGCCAATGAGAAGCTCTATTACAAAGGGCTATCTCAATTTCATGTCCCTATTGGTCATACTGAACAATCCATTTTTACAGCACAGATAATTGTATAACCTACTAGTCTTTATCCATTTAAATATGGATATACCTGTATATGTATATTGGATGTACCTTTATATGTTTATTGGATATATATCTATATGTTTATTGGATATACCTTTATATGTTTATTGGATATACATTCATATGTTTATTGGATATACATTTATATGTTTTTGGATATACCTTTATATGTTTATTGGATATACATTTATATGTTTATTGGATATACATCTATATGTTTATTGTATATACCTTTATATGTTTATTGGATATACATCTATATGTTTATTGGATATACCTTTATATGTTTATTGGATATACATCTATATGTTTATTGGATATACATTTATATGTTTATTGGATATACATTTATATGTTTATTGGATATACCTGTATATGTTTATTGGATATACATTTATATGTTTATTGGATATACATCTATATGTTTATTGGATATACATTTATATGTTTATTGGATATACCTTTATATGTTTATTGGATATACATTTATATGTTTATTGGATATACATTTATATGTTTATTGGATATACATTTATATGTTTATTGGATATACCTTTTGACTAGTTGTCAAAGTCTTAGTGAATCTACTTTCTCTCTGTGACTCTATAAAGGGTTACATATGTCTTCCAACATTCCCCGTTATAGAAACATAAAGATGTAGAGAGAGGCTATTGTTGTGAATTACATTTCAATATTGCTTTGTATTGCAAAATGCTGACTGTAATGCAATGTAGTATTTTGCAATAGTGATATTGCCCAAAGATGGCTGCTGTGGCCTTAATACCAATGGTACATTATGTTATATATTTGTAGAAAACACAACTCTCTCCAATTGTGCAATTCGATACTGGTCTTGACAGTTTTCCTATTTTCCACTAGGTGGCGCTCTAGGTACAAAGATGTTGTAAGAAGCCCAGAGTGCAGATAAATCTTTTTACTGTTGATACGTGTCACTGCTCATATCCCTGTGCATTGCTAATTCTAGAATAGAATTCCCTTATTACTGCATGGGGGGGATGTACAGAAGGGTTTCTGAATTGACAGACGGCCCCTGTTTCTTTTCTCCCTTTTCCAAGATCCATGCATCATCCATCTGCTTGGCCTATCTTGTTTGTTCACAAAAACTGTATAAATCCATCAGTGTGAATGGGTGGAATGGAAACAATGGGCATATTGTAGATCAGAACAGACTTCACGTTATTTACTTGTTTTTTAGTTTCCCCACTAGACGTTCTAAATCCAACGAAGTGGATTCAGCTGGAGAGTACACACGATAGATGTACCAGGTATATATTGGGGGGTCCTCACCTTCTATCTGCTCTATACCCAGCAGTGACCAAGATGATTCCACAAAACGTTTATGAAAAAGGGGACACCTTGAAGAAGGACTGCGTTAGTCCGAAACTTGTTGCAATAAACTTGTGTTGCAGTAAATATACTGTGTATGTCTCCTTCTTCATAAACTTTTTGTGGAATTGATTCAGGTGGAGCCCAAGTGGAGCTGGATTTGTTATTTATTTTGTGTGAAACCAATTTGTCTCCATTTCACCACTGACTGCTTGGGATGAAATATCCTAAAGCTGGGTACACACCATACAATAATTCGGTCTGACCGACCGACATTTCAGTGTTTCAGTCAGTCATGCCGAATTATTGTATGTCAGCTCTGAATCGGACAAAAGCACGATTGGACAGGTCAGGAAACCATGACCAATCATGCGGTCCTCTATGGCAGCTGCTTTTGCAGTCCTTCCACCTGGCCGACCGGTCGAAAGTGTTGAACGGCCAGTCCGGAGTAAAAATTGAAACGTTGTACCAGGCTTAAGTAACTAAGCATTGTCTTGCGTGACAGACCATAAAAGGGACCTAAAGGGAAAGATGTGTCCTATATGATAATAATGATGATGATGATTAAAAATGGAAACCCACAATGAATCTGTTTTCCAGTTGCTAGGTTATGTAACGTAAGTGTCCAATGGTATGATATGACTTTAGGAACAGTTAATTCAGCAAATATTATTGGTCCATACCCGTAACACGTGATTCAACTGTATTTATTGTTGCCATTTTTTCCCCAGGAAAAGCTGTGAAAGTGTATGAAGTGTGTATATGGTTTTTAGCCCCTGAATAAATTATTGTTAAAAAGCACTTTTGAGTGTGCCTCCCTTCAAACATATATACCATATGTCTGTATATACACACATGTAAACTGCATGTTTATAAAATGTGCAACAGTATACAGTACCTGTGCTATTAATCTGCAGCCAATCAAATTAAAGTTTTTTTTTCCTGGTCAGGTAGATAATATCTGATTGGTTTCTGCAGATTAATAGCACATTTAAAAACGTGTTTGCAGCTTAATGTAAACACCACACTAACCCTTTGTTTTGCGGGACTTTAACACCAATAAACCCATGTCCTAACCTGCTATTTATATTCTATTTGGGTAAATCTGTTGATGGAAAATTACCATTTAAATTTTTGTGTCAGTGCGATGGGCCAGTCCAATAAAACTTAATGAGAAGGTTATAAGTGAATGAATAAACCTTTCTCAGACTTTAAACCATTTATGAGAAATGTGTATGTGTAGTATAGGGAAAGAATAGGTATAGTATTTGTGTAGTATAGGTAGAGTATATGTGTAGTATAGGTATAGTATGTGTATTAGTATAGATGTAGTATAGGTATAGTGTATTTGTAGTGTAGGTGTAGTAAAGGTATAGTATATGTGTATTATAGGGAAAGATTAGGGGTAGTATAGGTATGGTATATTTGTATTGTAGGTGTAGTAAAGGTATAGTATATGTGTATTATAGGGAAAGAATAGGGGTAGTATAGATATAGTATATTTGTAGTATAGGTGTAGTAAAGGTATAGCATATGTGTAGAATAGGGGTAGTATGTGTGTAGTATAGGTGTAATATAGGGAAATAATAGGCGTAGTATATGTATAGTATAGGTGTAGTATAGGGAAAGAAGAGGGGTAGTATAGGTAGAGTATATGTGTAGTATAGGTATAGTATATGTATCGTATTGGTGTAGTATAGGGAAAGAATAGGGGTAGTATAGGTATAATATAGGTGTGCAGGTAGCATGTGTGCAGTCAATAATAGTTATTCATTAGCAGCCTGTGATCTGCAGTATTTCCTACCTGCCATCAGACCATTTGGGTGGGTTAGAAATGCCCAGAGATTATCTCATGTAAATGTCCTTGGACATTTACATAACAGGTATTTGGGGAATGGTAATGAATTTAGTAACAGGTCAGCAATACTATGGGAATTCTTAGGCCTTTTATGGGCTGGAGGGGTTTGAAGGACAAACTTTACCAATTACCCTTTTAACTGATTGCTAGGTTTGTGTTTAGAAAAAAAAATCTGATTTGTTCAATTAACAACATTACACTAATAGCCCACCTGTCCAGATCTAGGTGTGTGGTGCTAAACAGGAGCAAATTGCAGTATAGTTAGTTATCTGATATTCCAGACAGAGGATCTGATTGGGATATTCTAGGAGTTATTATTATTGTCTCACATAGGATCTGCCATCTCACATAGGCTGTTGTTTCAGTACAAGGATTTGTTAGGGAAGCTGAAACATATATATAATATTCATTCAATGCATACATGAATGCATATACTATCTTGGATAGGTGAATACAGACATACATACATAGGTGATAAAAGATAGATAGATAGCTAGATAGATAGTAGATAGATAGCTAGATAGATATAGATAGATAGATAGATAGATAGATAGATAGATAGATAGATAGATGATGCACTCCCATGCATTATTCATACACTATATATATATATATTAAAAAAAAAAAAAAAATATATATATATATATATATATATATATATATATATATATATATACACACAATCAGAAAGGTCCACCGCACACCTCTTAGATCGTTTCTGCCTGGTGCTGGTGTTATGATGGAGACTCCTTTGTATATATAAACAACCAGCGAAACACCGCACACAGGCCTTGACTGCAAATTCTTTTATTAGCACATATGTAGATGCACCTACATATGTGCTAATAAAAGAATTTGTGTGCAGTGTTTCGCTGGTTGATTATATATATATATATATATATATATATATATATATATATATATATATAGTCCAGTGCACACGTGGGATTTATTTCCAAACAATGCCTTTAATTGGCTACATAACAAGCTGGCAACGTTTCGACCCTGAGTTCCAGGTCTTTATCGAGCCAAATGGAAAAAAAACAAAACATATATAAAATATTCGTTCATACATCTATTGATAGATAGACAGATACATAGATGATAGATAGATAGATAGATAGATAGATAGATAGATAGATAGATAGATATTAGAGGTAGATGATTATAATGTCAGAAGGGGGGGGGGATTTGTTATCAGTAAATAGTCATATTACACCCCATTGGGACCCAGTGTTATTTGTTGTGTTGTTGTGTTAGCCTGTGATGTGGTGTATATGTTGTGTTGTTGTGTGTATGTTGTGATGTAGTGTTGTTGAATGCAGTTTCTGGGTGTTATTATGGACTGAATGGGACTTTCTATTATTTCTCCCTAGGTTGTTGTTGTTGTTGCTGCAGTGAAGTAGTTGGACTGGTTCTGGTTGGGTGTTTACTGTCCAATAGCAGTAGATCCACCCTGCTGTGCGTCAGAGCGCAACTGTGGAGTTAACCAAACCCCCAGGCCAGTCCCAGCCTCTCCTTCTCCTCCTCCCCCAACATCACTAAGGAGCCTCTTCCCAGCCTCTCACTAGTTCATTCCCAGTCCCACAAGTACAACCATGGCCGCTTAATCAGCCTCCCAATAGCGCCAGATCGCAGCCCCAGACTATGACCGCAGTGTATGAGCGCAGAGTGTCCAGCACTGTCAGAGCCAGTGATTTCCCCGGTACCGGTACCATGCACCATCACCCCTCCCAGGACTCCCCGACTCTGCCAGAATCTACAGCCACTGACTCTGGTTACTACAGCCCAGCCCAGACCCACGGCTACTGCTCGCCCAGCCCGGCTACCTATGGGAAGGCTCTGAACGCCTATCAGTACCAGTACCATGGGATGAATGGATCAGCTGGGAGCTATCCTGGGAAACCCTATGCAGACTATGGCTACGGAAGCCCCTACCATCCTCACCACCAGTACACTGGGGCTTACAACAGGGTCCAGCCCCCCAACAGCCAGACAGGTAACTGGGACCGGGGTGGGATTGAATCAGTATGGAATGGGTTAAAGGCTTCGGGGTGAACAGGAATGAACCCCCCCCCCCCCACACACACACACACACACACACACACACACACACACACTGTGTGTCTGCACCGGTCTCTATTCCTAGCGCTATTCCCCAGACCCAAAACCAAAGTCTGATCCTTCCCCGAAGAACTCAGGCGCCGGCAGCTGCACCACAACAGACCGCAGGGAGATTCCTGCTGGGCGCAAAACAAACAACACCAAAGCGCAATGTTCAGCGCTCAGGATTAGTCCATAGTGAGATCCTGAGACTTTATATTATTTATTTACAGCAGGTTATTAATAATAATAATATTCCATAGTATACAATAATAACCCATGGTATATAATAATAATTCTATTTTATATAATAATATCCCATAGTATATAATGATAATAATGTCCCATAGTATATAATAATATCCCATTGTGTATAAAATATTCCATTGTATATAATAATATCCCATAGTATTTAATAATAACCCATGGTATATAAGAATAATAATTCTATTTTATATAATAAGTTCCCATAGTATATAATGTTCCATAGCATATAATAATGTCACATAGTATATAATAATATTCCATAGTATATAATAATATTCCATTGTATATAATAAAATTCCATAGTATATAATATCCCATAGTATATAAAAATAATATTCCATATTATATAATATCCCATAGAATATAATAATATTCCATATCATATAGTAATGTCCCATAGCATATAATAATGTCCCATAGTATATAATAATAATCCATCTTCTATAGTATTATACCATAGTATATAACAATATCTCATAGTATATAATAATACACGATAGTATAGAATAATGTTTAGTTTAGTTTAGTGTAACTAAAGTGTAAAAGAATCTGTAAATCCTGTTGGGTCACAATTTATATTGTAATTAATAAAATAACTGAGTTGTTGTGCTTTTTGTGTGCTGTTGTGTGTGTAATGAACACTGTACAATTAGTGGGTGGTAGTTGAGCTGTTGGTTGTGTTGAAATTATTGATTTATATTAATGCTGAAAATCTCTGGGTGTCTCTGG
The DNA here is from genome assembly GCA_019447015.1 of Hymenochirus boettgeri. Taxonomy (NCBI): domain Eukaryota; kingdom Metazoa; phylum Chordata; class Amphibia; order Anura; family Pipidae; genus Hymenochirus; species Hymenochirus boettgeri. The sequence goes on along the minus strand of CM033474.1, from coordinate 57,963,593 downwards.
ATTTGGTTCGTTCCCTATTGATAGTTCTGTTTGTCAGTGTTGCATAGGTATCAGTGCTATACCAGCTTTCTGTGGATATATAGTATGGGGACTATATGCTGTGCCCACTGTACCAGTGCTATAATTGTATCAGTGCTATACCAGCTTTCTGTGGGTATATAGTATGGGGACTATATGCTGTGCCCACTGTACCAGTGCTATCATTGTATCAGTGCTATACCAGCTGTCTGTGGGTATATAGTATGGGGATTATATGCTATGCCCACTGTACCAGTGCTATAATTGTATCAGTGCTATACCAGCTGTCTGAGGGTATATAGTATGGGGACTATAGGTTGTGCCCACTGTACCAGTGCTATAATTTTATCAGTGCTATACCAGCTCTCTGTGGGTATATAGTATGGGTACCATATTCTGTGCCCACTGTACCAATGTTAAGTGTATCAGTGCTGTGCCAGTTCTCTGTGGGTATATAGTGTGGGGACCATCTGAGGTGCCCACTATATCAGCCTCTGATCAAGACTTTTTTTTACTTCTGTAAGATGCAGATAGATTGCCACACACTAGGGTTACCATTCTCAGTATAGGGGTCTCACCCCATTTGGTAGATTGAAGGGGTTAATCTGGTAGTGTGGGGGTGCAGATCTGGTTAATTCTCTGGCTCTGGCAGTGCAGACATAGGGAACGAACATTCCCTCCTGTTATGTAGTTAACGTAGCGCAGTCTTTGCACTGACCAGAGTAAAACCGCTGGCAGTGCAAATTACAGGGCTACAACCCTAAAGAGACTTTGAACTCCTTGTGGTCCCCGCTCTATGTCCTGTCTCCTGTCCCTATTCAGATTAACCACTGTCTGGTGCCTGCTGTGCCCACTGCCAGTCAGTGCCAGTACCCAGAACTCTGACCACAATCCACAGTGAGTTCCTATGGGAGGGCGCAACCAACTGAACCACTGACTGGTACCAAATGTCACTACCTATCTACATTATGGGATATGGGGTTAAATGTAAATAGAGAGAGAGAGAAAGAGAGAGAGATCTGCCTGTCTATGTACTATCTATCTATCTATCTATCTATCTATCTATCTATCTATCTATCCATCTATCCATCTATCTACTATATCTATCTATCTATCTATCTATCTATCTATCTATCTATCTATCTATCTATCTATCTATCTATCTATCTACTATATCTATCTATCTATCTATCATCATCCAATTAATATTGAATGAGACTGAATTGAGTTTTGTCCCACTAGATAAAGAAGTCTGTCTGTCTATCTACTCTGTCTACTCCGTCTGTCTATGTCTGTCTGTCTGTCTGTCTGTCTGTCTGTCTGTCTGTCTGTCTGTCTATCTATCTATCTATCATCATCCAATTAAGATTGAATGAGACTGAATTGAGTTTTGTCCCACTAGATAAAGAAGTCCCCGAGCCAGAGGTCCGTATGGTTAATGGAAAACCCAAGAAAATCCGCAAGCCCAGAACCATCTACTCCAGTTTCCAGCTCGCAGCGTTACAGAGGCGCTTCCAGAAAACGCAATACTTAGCGCTGCCCGAGAGAGCCGAACTGGCCGCATCGCTGGGACTGACCCAGACACAGGTAAGGAAAGGAACTTTATGATCCCATTGAGAGCAATTTTATTTCGTTCGTGTACATTGTAACCAATATTAGCACATATCACATTCTAAACTGCAACATTGTAACACAACCTCCAATAGTGCATATAGTGAAATATTACATCACATTGTAACACAACCTCCAGTAGTGCATATAGTGAATTATTACATCACATTGTAACACAACCTCAAGTAGTGCATATAGTGAAATATTACATCACATTGTAACACAACCTCCAGTAGTGCATATAGTGAATTATTACATCATATTATAACACAACCTCAAGTAGTGCATATAGTGAATTATTACATCACAAAACGTCCCAATAACGAAAATTGTGAATTATTACGTTACATTGAAACACAACGTTTCAATAGTGAATCATTACATCACATTGTAACACAACGTTTCAATAGTGAATTATTACATCACATAGTAACATAACGTTCCAGTAATATAAATTGTGAATTATTACATCACATTGTAAAACAACGTTTCAATATGAAGATTGTGAATTATTAAATCACATTGTAACACAACGTTTCAATAGTGAATTATTACATCACATTGCAACACAACGATTCAATAGTGAATTATTACATCACATTATAACACAACGTTCCAATAGTGAAAATTGTGAATTATTACATCACATTGAAGACATTTTTTACTTTTGATTCCGAATTACATTTTGTATTTCTATCTAGGAGGTTTAAGTTTCTCTTTCTTTTGTTGTAAACAGTGTTTTATTGGTATACTGGATTTAATGTAAATTTATATGACTAGATAATCTATTGAATAAGTACATTCAGCCCTGAAAATTATGACGTATTTCCTCTTTATTTTTCTTTCTTTTAACATTATAATCATTTCGATCGAACAATCTAGTCCATCGCACAGAGCCTACAATGAGCGACTAAATTATATAAACTGATTTACTGATTTATTAACTAATGAATTACAAAGGGATACGTCCAAATAAACAGATATTTCTAGATGGAAAGGCAATAGACACGATACAGAAAATTAGAATGCTGAAATCCCCTGTGATTAGGGTGATAGATTTAGGATTTATTTGTGGCAATGTGTAATGTATATATAATGGTGTAATAGTGTAACTGTGGTGTATTATACTGTGCACACATGGAAAGATATTCCATTGGTTTTTATATAGAGGAATTGTGTCCCTCTTGATCTCCAGTTGATCTGGATTGGATGTCAGACTGTAGACTGTAGCATATCAGTATCAGTGAGGTTCTGGATATTAACTTGGCTATTTCTAACCCCTCATTCATAGTCCAAGAGGGTTTGCCTGTTATTGTTGCAGAATGAGTTCAAACAACTCCATCTTGGTCTGTCTGATGCAAATCATCAGCATAAACTGGGGGGGGGGTAGGTATGTAAAGGTGCTCTTCTTGTTATATTCCTATGAACACTGGGTCTGCTATTGGGATAATTCGATCTGTTTTGCTTGTTCGCTGGGACAAAAAAATCCCTGGATATTCTTCATTTTAACCGAAAGTGTTTCTCTGTAGAAGGGGAATGAGGAGCAATAGGAGGTTCTCTACTTCATTGTAGATTATGTGTCGCTTTTACCCTTCCCCATTTCTAATACTGCGTAGGGATTTTATTTTACAAGGAATGGGAAAAACAAATAATCAGAGCCACATTATAATCAGCACCTGTCTGTAATAACCACCTTATTTTACAATAGCGTTGTCACTGGCAGCTTCTCATTGGTTTATTTGAAAAGCTGTGAAATGTTACAGTAGAGATTAGTTTTACTTTTAATGCAGGTCATGGCAGAAAGGCCATGTGTGTGTGTAGTAATATATACTTAATAATAATTATTAATAATAGACCACACTAGTTCTGTGATTTAATTAGAGCTCCTATTAACTTGTAATTGTATTATCATCATCATTATTGTATTTATTTTAATGTAATTCGTTTGTGGCTATACTGTGCATGTGTTTCCCCCCCCCCCCTCACTGTGTCCTTATGAGATAATGGGGTACAGTTTGGGGGTTGGATGTGTTGAACCATTTTTGATCTTTATTGGATTTGTTTCCCTTTAGGTTAAAATCTGGTTCCAGAATAAAAGATCCAAGATTAAGAAGATCATGAAGAATGGAGAACTTCCTCCAGAACACAGTCCTAGTTCCAGTGACCCCATGGCTTGCAATTCTCCACAGTCTCCTGTAGTCTGGGAACCCCAAGGTTCTACAAGGTCTCTGGGTCACCACCCCCATGTTCATTCCCATCCCCAGACTTCTGGCAACTCCCCAGCATCCAGTTACTTGGAGAATTCCAGCGTTTGGTACCCACCAGCCAACCCCTTGAGCTCCCACCTGCAGAGTCATGGTTCTATACAGCACCCCTTAGCCCTCACATCCGGGGCTCTCTATTAGAACTTTTTTTATTATTTTCCCTGGACTCTCGATTTTCATTGTTAAAGGAGACATACGAACCAATGCATAAACATGGATTTTTTTTTCTAAAAAAAAAAAAAAACTAAAAAAAAAAAACCGCAAAGTATATTGTGTTAAGCTTGTTGCATGTAACTTATTGCATTTCAAAGGAGCCCATTTTTACAAAATTTGTCTTTGGAGCAACTGTGGACACTCGGTGGTGCCTTTAATTGATGACCTCATTTTTTTTTCCAGAGACTTTTTTTTTTCCAATGTTTATTTTATCCATGTAAATAAATGTAGATAGAGGAATTAAACTGTATATTCTGGATAAATAAAATTATTTCGACCATGATCAACAGGTTTTAATTTTTTTATTGGTCGATAGATATACCTTGGACACCCTGCAACACTGGAGATTGTCTGCAGTCTGTCATATCTATGTACATATAAGCAGATTCCTAGATGTCTGTCTGGCCTACTCTATAGGCACAGGTTTCAGTCTTGGACATTGACATGTATTGTGCTGGATTGTGTCTCTGCAGTGGAACTGCTCTACATGTTAATTGGCTTTAGATGGAGTTCTATAGGGATCACTATTTACTGTACACAGATTAGCCAAAAAGTTGGATCTTGCAGACAGGTTGGGGCAGTTGTTGTTGTGTGTGTGTGTGTGTGTGTGTGTGTGTGTGGGTGTGTGTGTGGGTGGAGGGTAAGTTGTGAATATATGTATTTATTTATTTATTTATGATATAGATATATATCTATATATATATCTACTTTAATGATTTATTAAATTAACCCTTTCATTGTCAGCTGTCCTGAGATGTAAGGGAAAGGCTTATGGTAGATGACTGTCCCCTGTGTGCAGTGGGTGTAATGAGGCTATGGCACACACGATGTATAAACCAGAGTTAATCATCATTTAAGTTTGGAAACAATTCCCTGGCCGAGATCTAAAGACTGGGGGAATGTGGGGAGCACCCAGTTAACCACAGGGAGCCAGAGCTGTCAGACTGTCAGTGAGGGATTTCAGCAGGAGCTGTTAGCACTGTAGTATACACAAGCTTTCCATTCTGCCCCAGGCACAGTTACCTGTCTCCTCTCTTTTATCTCCTGTGTGTCTGCCACCTCCTCCCCTCCCTGTCTGCAGCTTTGTTCTTGCCTGTCAGTGTGTGGTGCCTGTCCTTACCCTGTCTGGCCCATAGGTGGCTTCATAGAGCTTACTTGTGAGACACACACAACCTGTATTACTTTTATTACATTACAACCCCAAATTCCACCCCCAGATAGACCAGCAAACCCAGCCAGTGTGCCTAGATATAATGAATAAAATACATATAATAACTAGAGAGCATATGATACAAATAGATATAATACATAGAATAGATAGAATAATTAGAGATAGCATATGATACAAATAGATATAATAAACAATAGATAGAATAACTAGAGATAGCATATGATACATATAGATATAATAAACAGAATAGAGAGAATACCTAGAGATAGCATATGATATAATAGATATAATAGAATAGATAGAATAACTAGAGATAGCATATGATATACAAATAGATATAATAAATAGATAGAAACTACACCGTGTGAAGATACATAGATACAGTATATACCTATAGAAAGATGTAGTAGACAACTGTTCATACATTTTAATACAGTATACACATTATACAGTAAAAGTACAATACCAGCTAATTAACAGTAATATTAATAATAATAATTAATAATAATTAACAATAATAATACAAATGAAGATCCATTGGACCAGGTGATACAAGATCAGTTATTATAGATAGTTTTGTACAAGGCAAAACCTTTTTAGCACTTTCCCTTTATCTGTCTTTCCTCATTAAGAACACTGGTAACAGGAATAATTGTGATGATTGGGAAGTGTGCAGACTTCCCCCTAGATTGCCTTGGATGGATGATGTTCTATCAGCCTTTTAGTTACAATGGCTCCATGAATGCCCTGTAGTTGTTTTGTGGTGTGAGACTGTTTGTGCGCTGTAGACTGTGCGCTGTGTTCTGGCATTCCTTGTAGTGTGCGATCCCTGTAAACTGGTGTATGGTGGTGCACAGAGGGAGAGAGACTGGCTCCCAACTGCAAATCTCACAGGTGGTATTTAGTTACACAGGCTGGTTGAGAAGTGGCAGACACAGGGAGGCCGACTGATACACACACTGCAGGGAACTGATCCTGCAGTGTGTGTATCAATTCCCTGCAGTGTGTGTATCAGTTTCCTGAGAAACTGCAGGGAACCGATACACACGGAGACTGATGCACACTGCGGGGAACATATATACACTGCAGGGAAATTATACAAACTAGGACTGACACGCTGCAGGGAACTGATACACGGACTGACACTGCAAGGAACTGATACACACTGGAACTTATACACAGGGGGGCTGATACAAGGGGTAGGGTGGGAACTGATACACATTGGTAACTGATACACTTCACGTTAAATAACTAATAATAGTCCATTCACCCACAAAGCCAAGCCCAGTGCTAATGTGCCACAGATGCAGTACCCCATACAGATACAGTTAGTTAGGGATAGGGTGTGTTTATGGGGGTTGCATATTACACATCCTAAATTGAGAGGTTGAGGGTCTCTATGTTTTATGAACCAGTAATAAATTCACATATGCTTCATAATTCATTCCTATTCTGTCCGGGGTTAAATAACAGACCAGACACTATGCAAATAATAAAGGTGTTACAATGACTTCAATGGATAGTGATGTATCTAAAGTATAAAGTGATCCTATATGGATTATATGGGTTTTATACAGTATGGTTATACTATATGGGTTTATACAGTATGGTTATACTATATGGGTTATATACAGTATGGTTATACTATATGAGTTTTATACAATATGGTTATACTATATGGGTTTATACGTAGGTTATACTATATGGGTTATATACAGTATGGTTATAATATATGGGTTATATACAGTATGGTTATTACTATATGGGTTTATACAGTATGGTTTTATACTATATGGGTTTATACTGTATGGTTATACTATATGGGTTATATACTGTATGGTTATATTATATGGTGGTTTATACAGTATGGTTATACTATGTGGGTTTTATATAGTATGATTATACTGTATGGGTTTTATCAGTATGGTTATCTATATCGGTTTATTACAGTATGGTTATACTATATGTGTTTTATATGGTATGATTATACTATATGCGTTACATACAGTATGGTTATACTATGTGGGTTTATATACACTATGGTTACACTATATGGGTTTTATACGGTATGATTATACTATATGGGGTTATACAGTATGGTTATAACTATGTGGGTCATATAGATTATGGTTATACCATATGGGTTTATACAGTATGGTTATACTATATTGGTTTATACAGCAAGGTTTTACTATATGGGTTCATATAGTATGGTTATATATGGGTTTTTACAGTAAGGTTTTACTATATGGCTTTTATACAGTATGGTTATACTATATGGGTTTATACAGTAAGGCTTTACTATATGGGTTTTATACAGTATGGGTATACTCTGTGGGTTACATACAGTATGGTTATACTATATGGGTTTATACTGTATGGTTATACTATATGGGTTTTATACTGTATGGTTATATTATATGGGTTTACAGTATGGTTATACTATGTGGGTTTTATATAGTATGATTATACTGTATGGGTTTTATACAGTATGGTTATACTATATCGGTTTTATACAGTATGGTTATACTATATCGGTTTTATATGGTATGATTATACTATATGGGTTAAATACAGTATGGCTATATATGTGGGTTATACCTATGGTTACACTATATGTGTTTTATACGGTATGATTACTATATGGGTTTTATACAGTATGGTTATACATTGTGGGTATTATAGATTATGGTTATACATATGGGTTGTATACCGTATGGTTATACTATATTGGTTTATACAGCAAGGTTTTACTATATGGGTTTCATATAGTATGGTTTTATATGGGTTTATACAGTAAGGTTTTACTATATGGCTTTTATACAGTATGGTTATACTATATGGGTTTATACAGTAAGGCTTTACTATATGGGTTTTATACAGTATGGGTATACTCTGTGGGTTACATACAGTATGGTTATACTATATGGGTTTTATACAGTATGGTTATGCTATAGGGTTATATACAGTATGGTTATACTATATGGGTTATATACAGCATGTTTATAGATGTTGGTTATTACAGTATGGTTAACTATATGGGTTATATACAGTATGGTTATACTATATCAGTTTTATACAGTATGGTTATACTATAGGGTTACATACAGTATGGTATACTATATAGGTTACATACAGTATGGTTATACTATGTGGGTTTTATACAGTATGGTTATACTATTGTGGGTTATATAGAGTATGGTTATACTATATGGGTTTTATAAAGTATGGTTATTACTATGGGTTTAACAGCAAGGTTTTACTATATGGGTTTCATATAGTATGGTTATATATGGGTTTATACAGTAAGGTTTTACTATATGGCTTTTATACAGTATGGTTATACTATATGGGTTTATACAGTAAGGCTTTACTATATGGGTTTTATACAGTATGGGTATACTCTGTGGGTTACATACAGTATGGTTATACTATATGGGTTTTATACAGTATGTTATACTATGGGTTATATAGAGTATGGTTATACTATATGGGTTATATATAGTGATGGTTATATATGTGGGTTATATACGGTATGGTAATACTATATGGGTTTTATACAGTATGGTTATACTATATGGGTTATATACCGTATGGTTTATAATATGTGGGTTATATACAGTATGGTTATACTATATGGGTATATACAGTATGGTTATACTATATGGGTTATATACAGTATGGTTATACTATATGGGTTATATATAGTATGGTTATAGTATATGGGTTATATACAGCATGTTTATAGTATGTGGTATATACAGTATGGTTATACTATATGGGTTATATACAGTATGGTTATACTATATGGGTTATTACAGCATGTTTATGTATGTTGGTTATATACAGTATGGTTATACTATATGGGTTATATACAGTATGGTTATACTATAGGGTTATATACAGTATGGTTATACTATATGGATTATATACATTATGGTTATACTATATGGATTTATACAGTATGGTTATACTATATGGGTTATATACAGTATGGTTATACTATGTGGGTTATTATACAGTATGGTTATACTATATGGGTTATATACAGTATGGTTTATCTATATGGATTATACACAGTATGGTTATACTATATGGGTTATATACAGTATGGTTATACTATATGGATTATACACAGTATGGTTATACTATATGGGTTATAACAGTAGGTATATATATGGATTATATATAGTATGGTTATACATGTGGGTTATATACAGTATGGTTATACTATATGGGTTATATACAGTATGGTTATACTATATGGATTATATACAGTATGGTAGTACTATATGGATTTATACAGTATGGTTATATATGTGGTTATATACAGTATGGTTATACTAAATGGATTATATACAGTATGGTTATACTATATGGGTTATATACAGTATGGTTATACTAAATTGATATATACAGTATGGTTTACTATATGGATTATATACAGTGTGGTTATACTATATGGGTTATATACAGGTGGTTATACTATATGGGTTATATACAGTATGGTTATACATATGGATTATATACAGTATGGTTATACTATGTGGATTATATACAGTATGGTTATACTATATGGGTTATATACAGTATGGTTATACTATATGGATTATATACAGTGTGGTTATACATATGGGTTATATACCGGTGTGGTTATACTATATGGGTTTATATACAGTATGGTTATACTATATGGATTATATACAGTATGGTTATACTATGTGGGTTGTATACAGTATGGTTTCATATGGGTTATATACGTATGGTTATACTATGTGGATTATATACAGTTGGTTTAACTATGTGGGTTATATACAGTATGGTTATACTATTGGGTTATATAAAGTATGGTATACTAATGGTTATACATTAGGGTTTAATCATATGGTTATATACAGTATGGTTAAACTATATGGATTATATACAGTATGGTTATACTATATGGATTATATACAGTATGGTTATATGTATGAGTTGAAATCCCCGATATAATACAATAATTCCATAGACAGTAACACACAATTAACATTGCTGGGTTGTACAGTTTCACAAGTGAGTTGCTTTGCGTAGTTAACGCGTCTCTTCTCCCCAATGAACGCTATTATAACCAATAGTTCACATATTTTTATCCCATTACATTTTAGTTAATCAGTCCATGATGAGTTTAATTCTGATCTTTTGGGAGTAATGGTGCCTATTTACAATGGGCCAATGGAGAATAGATAATAGATGGATGGAGGGGATTTATATGTGTGTTAATAATGTTCTAAATGTAAAGAAAATAATAAAGGGTGTTATTGAATGAAATGTCTTATTGGTTCGCATGCTAAAGTAAATGTCCAGGGAACCGAGTCTAATTACACCCTGCCACTGTAGGTGGGATGGAAAGTCTCTGCAGGTTTCTACTGTAGGTCGCATTAACTGGATAACTTTACACATCATAGTAGTGTAGATAGAGATGTGATGTAGCCATTCTATATAGTCTATATTTTATTATTCTATAAGTATTCTATATTCTACACATTCTTTATATATTCTATATGTATTCTGTATTCTATCAGTCTTTATATATTCTATTCTATTCTACATATTCTATTGTATACATTTTTTATAGTCTATATGTATACTATATTCTATAGTCTTAATATTCTATATCTATAGCATTCTATATTCTATAGTATTCTATATCTATATAGTCTTATATATTCATATTCTATAAGCATTCTATGTTCTATATGTATTCTTATTCTATATAGTCTTTATATTCTATATTCTATAAGCATTCAGTTCCATATGTATCGATTCATTATAGCTTTATTCTAATGCGATAAGCACTAATCAAAACAAAACCGAAAACTAAACAAGAGCACGCAACTAATATCACGATACAGCAAACGAGAAGCATCATGCTAATAGTGACAAAGCTGGAACGAAGCAGAATGCAGCACGAGACAGTCCGTTATAGAGTCATAGAGTGAAAGCTTTAACGATAGACTGATAGCGTCAAGCGGCGAGAGAGCTAGAGACGGAGAGATGTCGCGAGAGGCGGGAGAGAGGTAGAGAGGAGAGAGGCGACCGTAGATTGCGAGGCGAGATGGGAGAGAGGCTAGAGGCTATAAGGGTAGAAGGAATATTCTAGATTATTGATAGATTGAGCGAATATCTAGATAGCGAGAATGTCATATCTAGATTTTACATATTTATATTCTCATGATTCTATTTCTACAAATCTACAATTTACCATTCTATATTCTATCCATTCTAATTACATATATGTATATATTTTTTAAATCTATCTATTATCTATTCCAGCCCTTATAAACATGATTCATTGTTTTATATGGTGCAAGGCTTGGATGTAGAATTCCAGTGGTGGCAGCGATGGGGTTAATGGGTGGCAGAGCTATGCAGATGATGGTATTGGCTAATGTGCACAGCAGTTCACACAGGATCCCTAGAGGCGATCAAATGGAGCCTATTTAGGGTGAAATTCATTAGCCATGTTTCCATTCCCTAACTATTGCATAGGAATTACTGATTGTATCTAAATTGATTGCAGAATAACTTGTAACCTGTGAGAGATGAGATGGATACTAAAGTGAAACAATTACTTTGTAGATCAAAAAATATTCATGTTCTGTCCCTCAAACCGCAAATAAGGGATCTGACAAAAGATTTCTTTTTTTACCTTTTGTGTACAGAATAGTAACAGGCACAGCCCATTGCTGGTTAATGGCAGTGGAATCCAGGTGGACAGATTGCAGGCAGGACTGGTAGAAGGTTCTATACAGTCTATAGACAGTCTATATGGAGTTATGGTCCCTCCACAGCCCATGCTTTTATTTGCCATCTATTGCCTCTATTTACATTTTACTTTTCTATTTTCCCTTTCCCTAAACATCACTCAATGCCCGAGAGAAATTACAGTTGTGTGTTTTCACATCAGCAACTCGCCTGCCGTACAGAAATAGGGTGTAAATGATGGCAGAATTAGCCCTACTGGACAGTTTCAGATGGAACACTCTGTATAATTATATTGCAGGCTGGATTAGGATGCTATTATCATAATCTGGACTTTGCAATTATCTGTAATTTGCAAAGATGCTCCAGGTCTTGATTACAGCATTTTTTTTTATCAAGCTAACCATCACTAAACAGTGACAGTAATAAAAGCTAATTTTGCTGGCAATATAAGAGGTGCTGGGGTGTGCAAACAATTTCACACGGATGTGCTCACTCAGCCAAGAATGCAGAAAGAGAGAGTCTGCCCTAGACAAGGGGAGATATTCTGGATTCTCCTGCCCAGAACACACTGTAGGCTCTGGACTGGGACTGCTACAGACTGGGGATCTGGGGTAAGACTCGACTTTTCTCTCCTTTTCAGACTTTAGCTAAGAGACCCCCCCCCTTCCTCACAAACACACACCTATTTCAATACAAACCCTGTGTCTGGGCTTTTGCTATTTACAGCATTCCTGTGCATGGAAGGTTCTTTTACAATTGTAAAAGTTTTTACATTAAAATATGATTGAAAATAAGTTTAGAATGATAGACCCCATCAGAGATCCCAGATGTTAATGAATGATAGTGGAGTAACTGTATGTTATGAATGTAACTGTAGTTACTGAATGTAACTGTATGCTACTGAATGTTACTGTATGTACTGAATGTAACTGTATGTTACTGAATGTAACTGTATGCTACTGAATGTTACTGTATGTTACTGAATGTAACGGTATGTTACTGAATGTAACTGTATGTTACTGAATGTAACTGTATGCTACTGAGTTACTGTATGTTACTGAATGTAACGGTATGTTACTGAATGTTACTGTATGCTACTGAATGTAACTGTATGCTACTGAATGTTACTGTATGTTACTGAATGTAACTGTATGTTACTGAATGTAACTGTTGTTATGAAGTAACTGTATGCTACTGAATGTTACTGTATGTTACTGAATGTAACGGTATGTTACTGAATGTTACGTATGTACTGAAGTACTGTATGTTACGATGTAATGTATGCTACTGAATGTACTGTATGCTACTGAATGTACTGTATGCTACTGAAGTACTGATGTTACTGAATGTTACTGTATGCTACTGAATGTAACTGTATGTTACTGAATGTAACTGTATGCTACTGAATGTTACTGTATGTTACTGAATGTTACTGTATGCTACTGAATGTAACTGTATGCTACTGAATGTAACTGTATGTTACTGAATGTAACTGTATGCTACTGAATGTTACTGTATGCTACTGAATGTTGCTGTATGCTACTGAATGTTACTGTATGCTACTGAATGTTGCTGTATGTTACTGAATGTAACTGTATGCTATGAATGTACTGTTGCTACTGAATGTAACTGTATGCTACTGACTGTTACTGTATGCTACTGAATGTTACTGTATGCTACTGAATGTAACTGTATGCTACTGAATGTTGCTGTATGTGACTGAATGTAACTGTATGTTACTGAATGTATCTGTATGCTACTGAATGTTACTGAATGTAATGGTGTGTTACTGAATGTTACTGTATGCTACTGAATGTAACTGTATGTTACTGAATGTATCTGTATGCTACTGAATGTTGCTGTATGTTAATGAATGTAACTATGCTACTGAATGTTGCTGTATGTTACTCAATGTAAATTGCTACTGAATGTGACTGTATGCTACTGAAAGTAACTGTTGCTATGAATGTAACTGTATGTTACTGAATTTACTGTATGCTACTGAATGTAACTGTATGCTATGAATGTAACTGCATGTTACTGAATGTAACTGTATGTTACTGAATGTAACTGTATGCTACTGGATGTAACTTGTGTTACTGAATGTAACTGTATGTTAATGAATGTTACTGAATGTAACTGTATGTTAATGAATGATACTAAGTGTTACTGAATGTAACTGAATGTAACTGTATGTTAATTAATGATACTGATGTTACTAACTGTAGGTGTATGTTAATGAATTATATTGATGTACTGTATGTAACTATTTTACTTAATGTCACTGTTTCTTACTGAATGTAACTGATGTTAATGAATGATACTTAATATAACTGATGTAATAAAATTGAATGTTACTGAATGTAACGGAATGTTAATGAAATTGAATATTACTGAATGTAACTGTTATGGTAATGAATGATATTGAATGTTACTGAATGTAACTGAATGTTAATAAAATTGAATGTAACGTATGGTAATGAATGACATTGAATGTTACTGAATGCAATGTATGTTAATGAATGATATTGAATGTTAATGAATGTAACTGTATGTTAAAGAATGATATTGTGTTACTGAATGAACTGTATGTTACTGAATGCAACTGATGTTAATGAATGATACTGAATGCTACAGAATGGAACTACATGATATGAATGTAACTGAATGATATTGTATGTTACTGTTACTGCATGTTCCTGAATATCACTGAATGTTCCTAGATATTATTATCCAGAGAGAGTATGTCTAGCTTTTCATCAGATAAGGATTGTGTGTCTAATTGTCCCTCCTACTTCTGGTTTGATTAAATGGTATTTAACTTCTTGGTGGGTACTTACTATTATCTACCTGGTACTGAGTTATTGACACACAAAATATAACAGTGGTATATGTAATTATACAATGCTTATATATATATGTTACATTTTGACCTTCCTTACTTTAATTTTCCCAATGTGAAATTATCTCTTTCCTGACTTTTCCTGACCTGTGTTTAACAGGTCAAACTGCTGGGGTACAGACAGCAGAGTATATCTCCTATTACTGAATTTAGGTATTGCTAGGTAGCCAGAGTAACTTACTATATATGTGCACAGAAAAACTCTCCCCTTATTACAGGGTCTAGACATTGCTGGACAGCAGAGCCACTCACTATATATGTGCACAGAAATCTCTCCCCTTATTACAGGATCTAGACATTGCTGGATAGCAGAGCATTTCTTCTAGTTTTTGGACATCAGAGGATATCTCCCTGTTTTTGGACATCCGTGCATCTCTCCCTATTTCGGATAGCAGAGCATCTCTCCCCATTTTGGACAGCAGAACATCTCTCCCAGTTTTTTGGACAGCAGAGCATCTCTCCCTGTTTTTCTGGACAACAGAGCACCTCTCCCTGTTTCTGGACAACAGAACATCTCTCCCTGTTTCTGCACAGCAAAGCATCTCTCCCCATTTCTGGACAGCAGAGCATCTCTCCCTGTTTCTGGACAGCAGAGCATCTCTCCCTGTTTTTCTGGACAACAGAGCATATCTCCCTGTTTTTCTGGACATCAGACCAACTTTCCCTGTTTTTCTGGACAGCAGAGCATTTCCTCTCTTTCTGGACAGCAGGGCATCTCTCCCTGTTTCTGAAAAGCAGAGCATCTCTAACTGTTTCTAGACAGCAGAGAGCATCTCTCCCTATTTCTGGACAGCAGAGCATGTCTCCCTATTTCTGGACAGCAAAGCATCTCTCCCTATTTCTGGACAGCAGAGCATCTCTCCCTATTTCTGGAGAGCAGAACATCTCTGCCCATTGCTGGACAGCAGAGCATCTCTCCCTGTTTCTGGACAGCAGAACATCTCTCCCTATTTCTGGACAGCAAAGCACCTCTCCCTATTTCTGGACACCTGGACAGCAGATCATCTCTCCATATTTTGGACAGCAGAGCATCTCTCCCTGTTTCTGGAAAGCAGAGAATCTCTCCTGTTTCTAGACAGCAGAGCATCTCTCCCTGTTTCTGGACAGCAGAGCATCTCTCCCTGTTTCTAGACAGCAGAGCATCTCTCTCTACTTTTGGAGAGCAGAGCATCTCTCCCTGTTTTTCTGGACAACAGAGCATATCTCCCTGTTTTTCTGGACATCAGACCAACTTTCCCTGTTTTTCTGGACAGCAGAGCATTTCCTCTGTTTCTGGACAGCAGGGCATCTCTCCCTGTTTCTGAAAAGCAGAGCATCTCTAACTGTTTCTAGACAGCAGAGCATTTCTCCCTATTTCTTGACAGCAGAGCATTTCTCCCTATTTCTGGACAGCAAAGCATTTCTCCCTATTTCTGGACAGCAGAGCATCTCTCCCTATTTCTGGAGAGCAGAACATCTCTGCCCATTGCTGGACAGCAGAGCATCTCTCCCTGTTTCTGGACAGCAGAGCATCTCTCCCTGTTTCTGGACAGCAGAACATCTCTCCCTATTTCTGGACAGCAAAGCACCTCTCCCTATTTCTGGACACCTGGACAGCAGATCATCTCTCCATATTTCTGGACAGCAGAGCATCTCTCCCTGTTTCTGGACAGCAGAGCATCTTTCCCTGTTTCTAGACAGCAGAGCATCTCTCCATACTTCTAGAGAGCAGAGCATCTCTCCCCATTGCTGGACAGCAGAGCATCTCTCACTGTATCGGACAGCAGAGCATCTCTCCCTGTTTCTGGACAGCAGAGCATCTCTCCCTGTTTCTAGACAGTAGAGCATCTCTCCCCGTTTCTGGACAGCGTAGTATCTCTCCCTATTTGTGGACAGCAGAGCATCTCTCCCTATTTCTGGACAGCAGAGCATCTCTCCCTATTTCTGGAGAGCAGGGCATCTCTCCCTATTTGTGGACAGCTAGCATCTCTCCCTATTGCTGGACAGCAGAGATCTCTCCCCATTGCTAGACAGCAGAGCATCTCTCCCCATTGCTGGACAGCATAGCATCTCTCCCTATTGCTGGACAGCAGAGCATCTCTCCCCATTGCTAGACAGCAGAGCATCTCTCCCCATTGCTGGACAGCAGAGCATCTCTCCCCATTGCTGGACAGCAGAGCATCTCTCCCCATTGCTGGACAGCAGAGCATCTCTCCCTATTGCTGGACAGCAGAGCATCTCTCCCCATTGCTAGACAGCAGAGCATCTCTCCCCATTGCTGGCCAGCAGAGCATCTCTCCCCATTGCTAGACAGCAGAGCATCTCTCCCCATTGCTAGACAGCAGAGCATCTCTCCCCGTTTCTGGATAGCAGAGCATCTCTCCCTATTGCTGGACAGCAGAGCATCTCTCCCCATTGCTGCACAGCAGAGCATCTCCCCATTGCTGGACAGCAGAGCATCTCTCCCCATTGCTGGATCTCTGCATTGCTAAAGGTTTTAGCATAATGTGAATTATTCAGAGATCCTCAGAGCAGCTGTAATTCTGAAATCTCTCTCCTTTCTTTTCAGTGTAATAATCTTGGTTAATTTTCAATTTTAGGTCCCACATCTCTGCAATTTGTGTATGAATAACAGAATAATTTCCCCTTTTTTGTTTCTCTTTCCCTGTTCCTGAATCTAAATAAAGATGGCTTTTTAGTATTAAAAGTGGAAGAAAATTACAGGTAATTATCTTTGACGGTAAAAACGCTGTAATCAGCAGGGCTACATGAAAAATTACTCTAATTATGGCTCCATTTAAGAGAATGGAGAAAAAAAATCCCTTCTTGTGGATAAAAACGTTAAATTGTCCCCAATGTCTGCTTGTGACTGGATGGGACAGCAGCTGTAGGCTTTGTTCACCAATGATCCTGGGGAGATGTGAACCCAGAGTTGCACAGTAGGGAGAGATCAGGGAGCAGTTTCAATAATATAACAATACCAGACAGAGAAAAATGACAAGCCTGGTCCCTTCTAAAGCCATTTCTGAAGACTTGCCTGAGAGTGGAACTTGCTCACAGTCAACAACTAGAGGGGGGGAAAATCTGGTATATTGGTAAGTAGTCTTTGCTTTGTGTCTAATTATAGCGACTGTCCTTTTTTTCTCTTCTGTATGTAGCTGTCATTATATCTAGCACTCTAAGGATGTCTATTGACTCCTGATAAATAGCTCAGTGGTTTCTAGGTTGATGATTTGAAAGATTCCCAGGTCTCTCCTATTTAATTTTCCCAGCATGGGGCATCCTACTAACAACCCTGTACTTTAACCCCCCAACTTGCATTGCACAATCATTTAGTAGGGATATTGTAACATTAAATAATATTGGGATCACCCCCATCAATAGTTGTTTACATATATATATATATATATTAGATATCATTAATAAATAATAATACATTACTACTACTGGTCTTGGAAATCATTGGTATTCACTAATTGTCTAACCTACTCTTAGCTTTCACCCTGAATTGTCTTTTGTTGGATTACCCCTGGCAGTGTGAAGCATGTTGAGAGTTGCAGTTCAAGGTTGGGTTAATATGGGAAGTTACCAAATATAATACTGAGGAGTTTTGGGGAGCATTAGTTTTTTTCCCATTTATGAAAGACAATAACATACAAAGTATATACAACTAAAATTCAACAATATATACATAAATGTCATTATTATAAACGCCCCTATAGCTTTCCAAATGGATGCTACCGGGCCCCAGGTTCTTACTAGATCTAAGCGGATCCATTCACAGTCTAGGTAGAAAACAGTGGTTTCCAAACA
The DNA here is from genome assembly GCA_019447015.1 of Hymenochirus boettgeri. Classification (NCBI taxonomy): domain Eukaryota; kingdom Metazoa; phylum Chordata; class Amphibia; order Anura; family Pipidae; genus Hymenochirus; species Hymenochirus boettgeri. Next base: position 57,944,878 of record CM033474.1, on the reverse strand, counting down.
TGGTCCATCAAGCAGAGTTCCATGGAGAGGATCCCTACTTATTCAATCGGGTTGATGTCCCCACCACAACTTCCTGCCCACAGCTTGGTAGGACAATAATAATCCATCCTGCTTTGAGTTGTCCTTTATTCCAAATGTTCATCTTTTCTTTATTTTGTCCTCTAGTCCAGGAGACATTATCCAAGATGTGGGACATTGAGGTGTGTTTGTTTGAGTGCCAGATAGAATGTCAATGAAAATTCAAGTCATATCATCACTGAGGTTTTGCCAATGCAAGGGCACAGTACCACCACTACAAGCTCACCCAGATCCTGGCATAGGAGGGGGCACTTGTTTCCAATAGTCTTTGTCCAAGGTGGATCAGGAAGCTTCACATCATTTGTGATCTCTGCATTGTGTCCTGGTGTGGAGAAGAGTACCAGTGGGAATAGCCAGGCATGTAACTGTTGGGGGGCATATTGACCCCCTTAGTGGATCCTGTAACGTCCCAAACAGGGGGGATGGCTGGAGACCTGGGGGAGAGGGCGGCTGTCCCTGGCAGAGGGTCAATTTCATGCGGATTTCCTCCTTGTTTTAGAAGCTTCTTGTACTTGGATCGCTTGTTCTGGAACCAAATCTTGACCTGCAATATAGGAAAATGTTTATTATAGAGGGTCAAAGGGAATAGGACACATTGCCCTGCCATGTCTAGTGGGGTTCTACTAGCCTGGTACATGTCCCACAGATATCACCATCATAACACTGTGCCCCTGGCCTTGTGGATGTTACAATTTAGCAATAGCTATGTTGTCTATTGGGTATTCGTTTATCCCTGGTTGTCTAATCCAGTATGTTGTGCAGTTGCTGATGTCTCCCCCCCCCATTGGAATTGACATTGACCAACCACAAATATCATGGACACAAATAACACAAATAAGGAAATTTCCTCAAGCAACAACAACAAATAACACATGCCCAAGGTTCAATGTAGAGTAAAGGGAAAATCTGCAACTGGTGTGTTCAGCTATAATATTATTATTATTATTAGTAGTAGTAGTAGTAGTAGTAGTATTATCCAGTCATTATCATTATCATTATTATTATTATCATTATTATTATCATTATTATTATTATTAGTAGTAGTAGTAGTAGTAGTATAAGTATTATTATCCAATCATTCTAATTATCATTATTATCATTATTATTATTATTTGATATTTTGCTGGCAGAAATGTAATTTAAATGTATCTAAATGTAATATCTAGTTGTTTCAATTGATCAATTGAAATAGATGAACAGATATAGATAGATAGATAGAAAGATAGAGGTTTATAGATAGATTAGATTAAACAGATGCCATGCAGATTGTCATTGGTGATTTACTTTAACTCTTGTTTAATTTCTTGGCCTGCTCTGTGCTGCCATTGATATTTATTGTGGTTTCATTACAGTCTCCCATTTCCCCCTTTTTTTGTGCAAGCCTGCTTACTGGCATTGTGCTGACATTATACATATGCTATGTGCTTTGTACATTACTCCCTTGTCTGCAATCTACATGTTTTTTTTTACCTGTGTCTGGGTTAATCCCAATGAAGCTGCCAATTCTGCCCTTTCTGGTAGTGCCAGGTACTGGGTTTGCTGGAAACGATGATTTAAAGCTTGTAGCTGCAGACTGGAGTATATCGTTCTAGGCTTTCTGATCTTCTTCCCTTTCCCATTAAATCTGATTTCCCCATTTTCAATCACTGTCGTTTTTTGCTGTTCTGTTTTTTTGGTGAGAGATGTAAATGTTATTAATACAGTAAAACACATGAATATTAACAGTAACAGTATAACAGTAAAGGAAATAACACATTGCTTCAAATAATACTCATTGCTTCAACTGAGTTCAGAATGTACAGTCAGTGATCTAGATTGCATAATGTTCCAATGTGGCAGCAAATAGATTGATTAGCAGATAGATACAATTTTTTAGCAGATAGATATAATTTATATAATTTATTAGCAGATAGATATAATTTATTTAATTTATTAGCAGATAGATATAATTTATTAGCAGACAGATATAATTTATATAATTTATTAGCAGATATAATTTATTAGCAGATATATATAATTTATTAGCAGATAGATACAATTTATTAGCAGATAGATATAATTATTAGCAGATAGATACAATTTATTAGCAGATAGATATAATTTATCAGCAGATAGATACAATTTATTAGCAGATATTTATTAACAGATAGATATAATTTATTAGCAGGTAGATACAATTTATTAGCAGATAGATGTAATTTATTAACAGATAGATATAATTTATTAGCAGATACATACAATTTAGTAGCAGATAGATACAATTTAGTAGCAGATAGATACAATAAGCAGATAGATAAAATGTATTAGCAGATAGATCTAATTTATTAGCAGATAGATATAATTTATTAGCAGATAGATATAATTTATTAACAAATAGATATAATTTAGTAGCAGATAGATACTATTAGCAGATAGATACAATTTATTAGCAGATAGATTGATTAGCAGACATAGAATTTAGTAACAGATAGATATAATTTATTAGCAGATAGATATAATTTATTAGCAGACAGATAGAATTTAGTAGCAGATAGATACAATTTATTAGCAGATAGATATAATTTAGTAGCAGACAGATAGAATTTAGTAGCAGATAGATACAATTTAGTAGCAGATAGATATAATTTATTAGCAGATAGATATAATTTAGTAGCAGATAAATATAATTTAGTAGCAGATGGATACATTTTATTTATTTTTATTTTATTTATAGATACCTTGTATATCCAGAGAAATATAATGTAGTTATAGAGAAATATAATGGAACTATAGAGGAATACGTTGTATTTGCAGAGAGATTCATTCTGTGTATATACGTATTATTTATAGTGATATATTGAATTTATAGAGAGATCAAATGTATTTACGGAGAGATCCGTTGTATTTATCGAGATATATATTTTATCAATAAATATACATTGTCTATATAAATATATACATTGTATCTATAGGGAGATATTGTGTGTGGGGGTATACTCTATAGAGTATCTATAGTGTATAGTGTATTTGCATATATATATATATATATATATATGTGTGTGTGTGTGTGTGTGTGTGTGTGTGTGTGTATATATAGTATATATATATAGTATCTATATTGTATGTGTGTATATATATGTATGTATATATATATATATATATATACATTGTATCTATGATATATATGTATGTGTATATATAGTATATATATAGTATCTATATTATATATGTGTGTGTATATATATATGTGTCTATATATATATAGTATATATATAGTATCTGTGGCGTATGTGGAAAACAGACGTTGTATCCTTTTCTAGGAGAGGCTGGAGATCAGTTCAGCCAGAAGATGTGTACACGGCTAATTGACTTTATGTAACCAATTTGCTGCCTAGTGAGTGAACAATCGGTGATTCGGAGTTTCTGATCGCTCAGACATTTATCTTCCAATCAAATCATCTACAGAATGGAAATAACTGGAAGAAAAATACCTGGTCATTTAAAAAGAGAAATTCCCCTCCACTAATGACATAAACACATCCAATGTGCCCAGTGCACTGGGATTCTTATTTTATTTCCAGACAGAGAGGTCACACATCGATATTAACACATTAGCAGACAATATGGCAGTAATACAGCAATAACATATTCACTGAAATCAGGGGACATTCTATGGTGTGAACATGTACAGAATAAACCCTAATAATAAACCCTGTGTGTTTAGGGAATAAACAAGTGGGAACATATTTACATGGCTGGTAAAATAGAAGGTTACAAGGGCTCCTAATTTAACAAAGAAAAAATACATCTGGGGTCTAATGTACCAATAGAAATGTCTGAGGAAATTGGTAATTTCTAGCTATTAACCAGCACTGTCTACACTGGGCACTAGGAAACGATAACTCCCTGTGACCACTGGACTCTCCAATGGCTTAATAGGAAATAAAACAGGGGGTTAGATAAAGGGAACTGTGGTTACAAAATGAAGAAATAATATAATATATTAGTAGTAGTAATATAGTAGCAATAACACAACATCTCATTTTAAATCGAACTCTTATATTTATATTGCTCAAAATAGGAATGAATAAAAGTGTGTGTATACAAAAGGAAATATATATATATATATATATATATATATATATCCTGGTATATTGAGTGATAAATCAAGGATAGAGATCCATCCGTTACAGTAAGCATGTAACAGTCTTGCTCCTTTACATGTTATAAGGGGGATAATGAAGTAACTATAGATCATATCACTATGTATGATATAACTGTTTATAACAACTTTATATAACTGGATACAGTTTAACTATATATAATATCACTATGCCATATAAATAGAAATCATATAACTATATATAACTGTATATAATATATCACTATATGCCAAATCGCTATATATAATATAACTATATATAATATCATTATGTCATATAACTATATATCATATAACTATATAACATAACTATAGAAAATATAACTATATATATAATATCGCTATATATAAAATATGTAATATAATATCAGTGTAATATCGCTATAGATAATAAAACTACATATATATATATATATATATATATATCACTATATATATCACTATATTTCATATCACTATATACTATAAATAATATAACTATATATAATATTACTATATATCATATCACTATAAATATCACTATATATAATATTACTATATATCATATCACTATAAATAATATCACTCTATATAATATTACTATATATCATATCACTCTATATATTATTACCATATATCATATGACTGCATGTATTATTACCATATATCATATCACTATATATAATATTACCACATATCATATGACTGTATATAATATTACCATATATCATATGACTATACATGAAATGTTGTTACTGGGTATGGGGACCGGGCACAGTAGGTTCAGTCTTTGGCCTCACCTGGATCCTCGGCTCGGCTCTGGCTGTTGGTGCTGCTGCTGGTGCTGCTGTTGTTGTAGGACTGCAGGTAGGGGCTGTGCTGAGAGTGGCCCATGTAGGGGTAGGCAGCCAAGGATCTGCTGTAGGAGTTGCTGGCAGAGTAGGTCGAGCTGTCTTGCTGTTGCTGCTGCTGTTGCTGCTGCTGGTGGTGGTGGTGGTGGTGAGGGTGGTGATGGTGAGGGTGCTGCAGGCAGTGCAGTGGGTAGTGACTGGCTGCCATGACTGGGGAGCTTTGCTGGGAGTGGGACTGCTGACCAAACTCCATAAAGGCAGATTTGGAGGAGTCCTGAGCTTCCAAACCGTCAGCCATCGTAGTCATGGTCATCATCAAACTTTGTGATGGAGAGCAATCAACCCCCTCCCCTCCCCCAATGAGGCCACCTACCCTATACTTAATGGAACCCCCACCCACCCCCACCTTCCCTTCCCTGCCTCACACAATGCACTGGGAGAACCAGGACCTGCTTTCACAACCACTGCCCCTATTAGGATTATTAGTAGGTTTGGGGTCCCCCCTCTCTCCTCTGCTGGTTCCTTCCCTGTTTGGTTGCCGTTTAAGGCAGGAGATTTGGGGTGGAATCTGGTAAAGTTCAGCTGCTGCTTTTAGACCTCATGCACGAGCCACAGAGTCTGCAAAAGGGCAGCGCCTCCCGATTGGTCAGTCAACCCCTGACGTCACCATCCCCTCTCCTTCTACTGGCCCACCTTTCAGGGAAAGAGGGAGAGAGAGACACACACAGAGCTTCCTCCAGCACTGCAGCTCTCACATGCACAGCCCATAAATCCCTGCAAGTACTGAGCACCCACCCCAGTCACATATATAGATAGAGAGATACAGAGAGAGAGAGAGAGACAGAGACAGAGACAGAGACAGACAGATAGATAGAGATATATAGAGATAGAGAGAGATAGATAGATAGAGATAGAGAGCGAGAGAGACAGAGAGAGATAGATATAGATAGAGATAGATAGAGAGAGAGAGTGAGAGATACATAGAGAAAGAGATAAAAAGAGAGTCAGATATAGATACATAGAGAGGGGGGGGGGGGCAGCCAGGGCAATACATCCCTTGTCTTCTTAAAGACCCCCGCCCCATACTATTATTATCATCACAGCTTAATGTGAGTGTGCTAAATGTAGTGATCTTTCTAGAAATGAAAGGGTTAAATGACACACATTGTGCTGGGAACTGACAGATTCACCAGGCATTTAACCCTTTAGTGTTTGCAGGTTCACACAATCATAATGCAGTGACATCTCCTACAGATTTACATCTCCCATAGAAAACCATCTTCCTCCCCAGCTGTCTGGACCAAGGACAATATTTCTTAAAGGCAATGTAAATGTCATTAGCAATAAAGGCAAATCATAGAGATGTGGTTAGTGGTCTGGCCAAATAGTGATAATATATATATATATATTATGCATAAAAAATACAACTTGCTTGATTTTATTGTCAACATGGTTAATGATAAAAATAGAGCTGAATCCCAGGTATTTTTCTATTCCTAGAGAGGCAATTAGAGATCTAATCAGGAGTACACATACACACACATACACACACAGAGAGAAATCTCCCATGATTAACTGCAGTACTTTGTTTAAATTGCTACTATAAAATTCAGAACAATTTGCCTGTAATGATTATGGACTGGGTTTATTTTGGGAGGTGGAATAAAAAGTGGATATAGCATAAATTATCCTCTAATTATACACCAGTGTCGCCTCAATTATCCTCTTATCAAAATGGTTGTCTAACTGCAGCATTTAGTTTCACTTCATTTTTTTTTATAAAAAGAACTTCATACCTTATTATTATTAATCCATTTATTATTTGCAAAGGGGATTTATATCTGCACATCCAGCTGCTAGTACCATTCCTGCTCCTAAGATGGACTGGGGAAAGACACTAAACTTTAACACTGGGACTGTGGATTATTTACAGGACGGTCTGGGATCTTCTGTAGAGGGAAATAAACATGGAGCAGGTTGATATAGGAGAAGTGTGTGGATGGAATAAACATCTCTATTCATATCCATATATTTATATACATGTGTGTATTTGGTAATCACCCCATGGCTACAGGACTGGGACCTCCATCTATAGAAATGGGTTTTCTCAAGGGAGAAACGGTTGAAATTGGACTGAACTTTGGGATTGTTCCTTCCTGAAATTTATTTTATGTTTTATAGAACACCCAGTTCCCTAGGTAAGTAAAATTGGAATTGTCCAACGTATTTGTGGTAGTGGCACTTACTGTACATACATGGGAATTATTGGGACAGGTTTAAAAGGGATTGTTACAATTACACATATATACAATCAGTCTATGTCTCATCTATCTATCTATCTATCTATCTATCTATCTATCTATCTATCTATCGTCTTCTACTCATCGTCTATCATCTATGTATGTATCTATCATCTATATATCTATCTAAAGTACGTGTACATATCTAAAGTCTATCTATCTATCTATCTATCTATCTATCTATCTATCTATCTATCTATCTATCTATCTATCTATCTATCGTCTATCATCTATGTATCTATCATCTATATATCTATCTAAAGTACGTGTACATATCTAAAGTCTATCTATCTATCTATCTATCTATCTATCTATCTATCTATCTATCTATCTATCTATCTATCTATCTACTATCTATCTACTATCTTCATCTAAAGTCTATCGATCTATTATAATCTATCTATATAAAGTACATGTACAATATCTAAAGTCTATCTATCTATCTATCTATCTATCATCTATCTCTCTCTCTATCTTCTAAAGTCTATCTATCTATTTATCTATCTATCTATCCATCATCCACCTACAGTCTATCTATCTATCATTCATCCCATCATTCACCTATCATCTATCTATCTATCTATCTATCTATCTATCTATCTATCTATCTATCTATCTATCTATCTATCTCTCTATCCACCCATCCACCACGTCTATCTATCTATCTATCTATCTATCTATCTATCTATCTATCTATCTATCTCTATCTAACTGTTCTGTGCGATATTTTGGATATCTGTTTAGGTTGTAAAGAGTCTTGGAATATTGATTTTTACTATTTTTATGTGAATAAAGAGATTTAGTTTAAGGTCCATGTTTTACAAAAAAAATAGCCATGTTTGTGTCAGTGTTATTTTTACACAAATTTATTTCATTCTAATCTGATCCTGTGAAATTCTTGTTTGAATTAATCCAGTTAAAATAAATGTAGAAATAACTGAAAGCGAATCTGAAGGGAAATCTCGGTGTATTTGAAAGGTTTATTCTGTGAATTCTAGGGTCTGACTGGACATTTAATTTCGTCTTTGTGGCTTTGGAGAGGCAGTGAGAGATATTTTATATACAAAATCAATTTTGTATTAAAGTTATATTGTGGAAACAATTAGATTGTATGATAAAACTATTTGTGGAAAGTCAGATTTTATTTGAAAGCTATAAAAACTATATGTGGAAAATCAGATGCTGTATAAAAATCTTTTTTGTGGAAATTCACATGATATATTTATAGTATTTTGTGGAAATTCACATGATATATTAAAGGTATTTTGTGGAAATTCACACGATATATTTGAAGTATTTGGTGGAAATTCATACGATATGTTAAAGGTATTTTGTGGAAATTCACACAATATATTAAAGGTATTTTGTGTTGGGGTGGAATCTGGTAAAGTTCAGCTGCTGCTTTTAGACCTCATGCACGAGCCACAGAGTCTGCAAAAGGGCAGCGCCTCCCATTGGTCAGTCAACCCCTGACGTCACCACCTCTCTTCTATGGCCCACCTTTCAGGGAAAGAGGGAGAGAGAGACACACACAAGAGCTTCCTCCAGCACTGCAGCTCTCACATGCACAGCCCATAAATCCCTGCAAGTATGAGCACCCACCCCAGTCACATATATAGATAGAGAGATACAGAGAGAGAGAGAGAGACAGAGACAGAGACAGAGACAGACAGATAGATAGAGATATATAGAGATAGAGAGAGATAGATAGATAGAGATAGAGAGCGAGAGAGACAGAGAGAGATAGATATAGATAGAGATAGATAGAGAGAGAGAGTGAGGATACATAGAGAAAGAGATAAAAAGAGAGTCAGATATAGTACATAGAGAGGGGGGGGGGGGCAGCCAGGGCATAACACCTTGTCTTCTTAAAGACCCCCGCCCATACTATATTATCATCACGTTAATGTGAGTGTGCTAAATGTAGTGATTTTCTAGAAATGAAAGGTTAAATGACACACATTGTGCTGGGAACTGACAGATCACCAGGCATTTAACCCTTTAGTGTTTGCAGGTTCACACAATCATAATGCAGTGACATCTCTACAGATTTACATCTCCATAGAAAACCATACTTCCTCCCCAGCTGTCTGGACCAAGGACAATATTTCTTAAAGGCAATGTAAATGTCATTAGCAATAAAGGCAAATCATAGAGATGTGGTTAGTGGTCTGGCCAAATAGTGATAATATATATATATATATTATGCATAAAAAATACAACTTGCTTGATTTATTGTCAACATGGTTAATGATAAAAATAGAGCTGAATCCCAGGTATTTTCTATTCCTAGAGAGGCAATTAGGATCTAATCAGGAGTACACATACACACACATACACACAGAGAGAAATCTCCCATGATTAACTGCAGTATTTGTTTAAATTGCTACTATAAAAATCAGAACAATTTGCTGTAATGATTATGGACTGGGTTTATTTTGGGAGGTGGAATAAAAGTGGATATAGCATAAATTATCCTCTAATTATACACCAGTGTCGCCTCAATTATCCTCTATCAAAATGGTTGTCTAACTGCAGCATTTAGTTTCACTTCATTTTTTTTTATAAAAGAACTTCATACCTTATTATTATTAATCCATTTATTATTTGCAAAGGGGATTTATATCTGCACATCCAGCTGCTAGTACCATTCCTGCTCCTAAGATGGACTGGGGAAAGACACTAAACTTAACACTGGGACTGTGGATTATTTACAGGACGGTCTGGGATTTCTGTAGAGGGAAAAAACATGGAGCAGGTTTGATATAGGAGAAGGTGTGGATGGAATAAACATCTCTTCATATCCATATATTATATACATGTGTGTATTTGGTAATCACCCCATGGCTCAAGGACTGGGACCTCCATCTATAGAAATGGGTTTTCTCAAGGGAGAAACGGTTGAAATTGGACTGAACTTTGGGATTGTTCCTTCCTGAAATTTATTTTATGTTTTATAGAACACCCAGTTCCCTAGGTAAGTAAAATTGGAATTGTCCAACGTATTTGTGGTAGTGGCACTATATGTAATACATGGGAATTATTGGGACAGGTTAAAAGGGATTGTTACAATTACACATATATACAATCAGTCTATGTCTCATCTATCTATCTATCTATCTATCTATATATCTATCTATCTATTATCTATCTATCTATTATTATCTATCTATTATCTATCGTCTATCATCTATGTATCTATCATCTATATATCTATTCTAAAGTACGTGTAAATTCTAAAGTCTATCTATTATCTATCTATCTATCTATCTATCTATCTATCTATCTATCTATCTATCTATCTATCTATCGTCTATCATCTATGTATATATCTATATATCTATCTAAAGTACGTGTACATATCTAAAGTCTACTATATCTATCTATCTATCTAATCTATATATCTATCTATCTATCTATCTATCTATCATCTATACTATCATCACTTTCATCAAGTCTATCACATTTTATACTATCTATAAAAACATGCTAATCTAACATCATCTACTATCTAGCTACATTCTATCTATATCATCTCATCATTTACTATCATCTATCCATCACCACCACATCTATCACTATCTATCCATCATCCACCACAGTCTATTTATCTACTACTTATCATCATCATCTATCTACACATCTATCTATCTATCCACCCATCCACCAAGTCTATTCTATCTATCATCATCTATCTATCATACTATCTCTATCTAACTGTTCTGTGCGATATTTGGATATCTGTTTAGGTTGTAAAGAGTCTTGGAATATTGATTTTTACTATTTTATGTGAATAAAGAGATTTAGTTTAAGGTCCATGTTTTACAAAAAAATAGCCATGTTTGTGTCAGTGTTATTTTACACAAATTTATTCATTCTAATCTGATCTGTGAAATTCTGTTTGAATTAATCCAGTTAAAATAAATGTAGAAATAACTGAAAGCGAATCTGAAGGGAAATCTCGGTGTATTTGAAAGGTTTATTCTGTGAATCTAGGGTCTGACTGGACATTTAATTTCGTCTTGTGGCTTTGGAGAGGCAGTGAGAGATATTTTTTATACAAAATCAAATTTGTATTAAAGTTATATTGTGGAAACAATTAGATTGTATGATAAAACTATTTGTGGAAAGTCAGATTTTATTTGAAAGCTATAAAAACTATATGTGGAAAATCAGATGCTGTATAAAAATTTTTTGTGGAAATTCACATGATATATTTATTTAAAAGGTATTTTGTGGAAATTCACACAATATATTAAAGGTATTTTGTGGAAATTCACACAATATGTCAAAGGTATTTTGTGGAAATTCACACAATATATTAAAGGTATTTTGTGTAGAGTTGATATCTAATAAATAATAATACTTACTACACTGGTCTTGGAAATCATTGGTATTCACTAATTGTCTAACCTATCTTAGCTTTCACACCTGAATTGTCTTTTGTTGGATTACCCCTGGCAGTGAAGCATGTTGAGAGTTGCAGTTCAAGGTTGGGTTAATATGGGAAGTTACCAAAATAATCTGAGGAGTTTTGGGGAGCATTAGTTTTTTCCCATTTATGAAAGACAATAACATACAAAGTATATCAACTAATTCAACAAATATACATAAATGTCATTATTATAACGCCCCTATAGCTTCCAAATGGATGCTACCGGGCCCAGGTTCTTACTAGATCTAAGCGGATCCATTCACAGTTCTAGGTAGAAAACAGTGGTTTCCAAACATGGTCCATCAAGCAGAGTTCCATGGAGAGGATCCCTACTTATCAATCGGGTGGATGTCCCCACCACACTTCCTGCCCACAGCTTGGTAGGACAATAATAATCCATCCTGCTTTGAGTTTCCTTTATTCCAAATGTTCATCTTTTCTTTATTTTGTCCTCTATCCAGAGGAGACATTATCCAAGATGTGGGACATTGAGGTGTTTTTTTTAGTGCCAGATAGAATGTCAATGAAAATTCAAGTCATATCATCACCTGAGGTTTTGCCATGCAAGGGCACATTACCACCACTACAAAGCTCACCCAGATCCTGGCTAGGAGGGGGCACTTGTTTCCAATAGTCTTTGTCCAAGGTGATCAGAAGCTTCACATCATTTGTGATCTCTGCATTGTGTCCTGGTGTGAGAAGAGTACCAGTGGGAATAGCCAGGCATGTAACTGTTGGGGGCAATATTGACCCCCTTAGTGGATCCTGTAACGTCCCAAACAGGGGGATGCTGGAAGACCTGGGGGAGAGGGCGGCTGTCCCTGGCGAGGGTCAATTTCATGCGGATTTCCTCCTTGTTTTAGAAGCTTCTTGTACTTGGATCGCTTGTTTCTGGAACCAAATCTTGACCTGCAATATAGGAAATGTTTATTATAGAGGGTCAAAGGGAAAGGACACATTGCCCTGCCATTCTAGTGGGGTTCTACTAGCCTGGTACATGTCCCACAGATTCACCATCATAACACTGTGCCCCTGGCCTTGTGGATGTTACAATTTAGCAATAGCTATGTTGTCTATTGGGTATTCGTTTTCTCCCTGGTTGTCTAATCCAGTATGTTGTGCAGTTGCTGATGTCTCCCCCCCCCATTGGAATTGACATGACCAACCACAAATATCATGGACACAAATAACACAAATAAGGAAATTTCCTCAACAACAACACAAATAACACATGCCCAAGGTTCAATGTAGAGTAAAGGGAAAATCTGCAACTGGTGTGTTCAGCTTAATATTATTATTTATTATTAGTAGTATATAGTAGTTAGTAGTATCCAGTCATTATCATTATCATTATTTATTATCATTATTATTATCATTATTATTATTATTAGTAGTAGTAGTAGTAGTAGTATAAGTATTATTATCCAATCATTCTAATTATCATTATTATCATTATTATTATTATTTGATATTTTGCTGGCAGAAATGTAATTTAAATGTATCTAATGTAATATCTAGTTGTTTCAATTGATCATTGAAATAGATGAACAATATCTAGATAGTAGATAAAAGATAGAGGTTTATAGATAATTAGATAATTAAACAGATGCCATGCAGATTGTCATTGGTGATTTATTTAACTCTTGTTTAATTTCTTGGCCTGCTCTGTGCTGCCATTGATATTTATTGTGGTTTCATTACAGTCTCCCATTTCCCCCTTTTTTTGTGCAAGCCTGCTTACTGGCATTGTGCTGACATTATACATATGCTATGTGCTTTGTACATTACATACCCTTGTCTGCAATCTACATGTTTTTTTTTACCTGTGTCTGGGTTAATCCCAATAAGCTGCCAATTCTGCCCTTTCTGGTAGTGCCAGGTACTGGGTTTCTGGAAACGAGGATTTAAAGCTTGTAGCTGCAGACTGGAGTATATCGTTCTAGGCTTTCTGATCTTCTTCCCTTTCCCATTAAATCTGATTCCTCCCATTTTCAATCACTGTCGTTTTTTTGCTGTTCTGTTTTTTTGGTGAGAGATGTAAATGTTATTAATACAGTAAAACACATGAATATTACAGTAACAGTATAACAGTAAAGGAAATAACACATTGCTTCAAATAATACTCATTGCTTCAACTGAGTTCAGAATGTACAGTCAGTGATCTAGATTGCATAATGTTCCAATGTGGCAGCAATAGATTTGTAGCATAGATCATTTTTTAGCGAAGATATAATTTATAATTTATTAGCAGATAGATATAATTTATTTAATTTATTAGCAGATAGATATAATTTATTAGCAGACAGATAAATTATATAATTTATTTAGCAGATATAATTTATTAGCAGATATATATAATTATTAGCAGATAATACATTTATTAGCAGATAGATATAATTTATTAGCAGATAAATACAATTTATTAGCAGATATTTATTAACAGATAGATATAATTTATAAACAGATAGATATAATTTATTATCAGATAGATAAAATTTATTAACAGATAGATATAATTTATTAGCAGATAGATACAATTTATTAGCAGATAGATATAATTTATTAGCAGATAGATACAATTTATTAGCAGATAGATATAATTTATCAGCAGATAGATACAATTTATTAGCAGATATTTATTAACAGATAGATATAATTTATTAGCAGGTAGATACAATTTATTAGCAGATAGATGTAATTATTAACAGATAGATATAATTTATTAGCAGATACATACAATTTAGTACAGATATACAATTTAGTAGCAGATAGATACAATAAGCAGATAGATAAAATGTATTAGCAGATAGATTAATTTATAGCAGATAGATTAATTTTATTAGCAGATAGATATAATTTTATACAAATAGATATAATTTAGTAGCAGATAGATACTATTAGCAGATAGATACAATTTATTAGCAGATAGATTGATTAGCAGACATAGAATTAGTAACAGATAGATTAATTTATTAGCAGATAGATATAATTTATTAGCAGACAGATAGAATTTAGTAGCAGATAGATACAATTTATTAGCAGATAGATATAATTTAGTAGCAGACAGATAGAATTTAGTAGCAGATAGATCACATTTAGTAGCAGATAGATATATTTATTAGCAGATAGATATAATTTAGTAGCAGATAAATATAATTTAGTAGCAGATGGATACTTTTATTTATTTTTATTTATTTATGATACCTTGTATATCCAGAGAAATATAATGTAGTTATAGAGAAATATAATGGAACTATAGAGGAATACGTTGTATTTGCAGAGAGATTCATTCTGTGTATATACGTATTATTTAGTGATATATTGATTTTATAGAGAGATCAAATGTATTTACGGGAGATCCGTTGTATTTATCGAATATATATTTTTATCAATAAATATACATTGTCTATATAAATATATACATGTATCTATAGGGAGAGTATTGTGTGTGGGGGGTATACTCTATAGAGTATCTATAGTGTATATGTGTATATAGCATATATATATATATAATATATATATATATATATATATATATATATATTATCTTTATATATATATATATATATATATATATATATATATATATATATATATATATTGTGTTTTTATATAATACTATTGTATGTGTATATATTTACATGTATGTGTCCATATATATATATATATATATATGTGTGTGTGTGTGTGTGTGTGTGTGTGTGTGTGTATATATAGTATATATATATTATCTATATTGTATGTGTGTATATATATGTATGTATAATATATATATATATATACATTGTATCTATGATATATATGTATGTGTATATATAGTATATATATAGTATCTATATTATATATGTGTGTGTATATATATATGTGTCTATATATATATAGTATATATATAGTATCTGTGGCGTATGTGGAAAACAGACGTTGTATCCTTTTCTAGGAGAGGCTGGAGATCAGTTCAGCCAGAAGATGTGTACACGGCTAATTGACTTTATGTAACCAATTTGCTGCCTAGTGGTGAACAATCGGTGATTCGGAGTTTCTGATCGCTCAGACATTTATCTTCCAATCAAATCATCTACAGAATGGAAATAACTGGAAGAAAAATACCTGGTCATTTAAAGAGAAATTCCCCTCCACTAATGACATAAACACATCCAATGTGCCCAGTGCACTGGGATTCTTATTTTATTTCCAGACAGAGAGTCACACATCGATATTAACACATTAGCAGACAATATGGCAGTAATACAGCAATAACATATTCACTGAAATCAGGGGACTTCTATGGTGTGAACATGTACAGAATAAACCCTAATAATAAACCCTGTGTGTTTGGGAATAAACAGTGGGAACATATTTACATGGCTGGTAAAATAGAAGGTTACAAGGGCTCCTAATTTAACAAAGAAAATACATCTGGGGTCTAATGTACCAATAGAAATGTCTGAGGAAATTGGTAATTTCTGCTATTAACCAGCACGTCTACACTGGGCACTAGGAAACGATAACTCCCTGTGACCACTGGACCTCCAATGGCTTAATAGGAAATAAAACAGGGGGTTAGATAAAGAACTGTGGTTACAAAATGAAGAATAAATATAATATATTAGTAGTAGTAATATAGTAGCAATAACACACATCTCATTTTAAATCGACTCTTTATTTTATATTGCTCAAAATGAGAAATGAATAAAAGTGTGTGTTACAAGGAATATTATTTATATATATATATATATTATCCTGGTATATTGAGTGATAAATCAAGGATAGAGATCCATCCGTTACAGTAAGCATGTAACAGTCTTGCTCCTTTACATGTTATAAGGGGGATAATGAAGTAACTAAGATCATATCATTGTATGATATAACTGTTTATAACAACTTTATTAACTGGATACAGTTTAACTATATATAAACACTATGCCATATAATAGAAATCATATAACTATATCTAACTGTATATATATATCACTTATATGCCAAATCGCTATATATAATATAACTATATATAATATCATTATGTCATATAACTATATATCATATAATCTAATAACATAACTATAGAAATATATAACTATATATATAATATCGCTATAATATAAATAGTAATATATATCAGTGTATATCGCTATGAGAATAAAACTACATATATATATATATATATATATATAGCACTATATATATCACATATTTCATATCACTATATACTATAAAGAATAAAACTATATATATTTATATATCATATCACTATAAATATCACTAGATATATATTACTATATACATATCACTAAATAATATCACTCTATTAATATTACTATATATCATATCACTCATATATTATTACCATATATCTATGACTGCATGTATTATTACCATATATCATATCACTATATATAATATTACCACATATCATATGACTGTATATAATATTACCATATATCATATGACTATACATGAAATGTTGTTACTGGGTATGGGGACCGGGCACAGTAGGTTCAGTCTTTGGCCTCACCTGGATCCTCGGCTCGGCTCTGGCTGTTGGTGCTGCTGCTGGTGCTGCTGTTGTTGTAGGACTGCAGTAGGGGCTGTGCTGAGAGTGGCCCATGTAGGGTAGGCAGCCAAGGATCTGCTGTAGGAGTTGCTGGCAGATAGGTCGAGCTGTCTTGCTGTGCTGCTGCTGTTGCTGCTGCTGGTGGTGGTGGTGGTGGTGAGGGTGGTGATGGTGAGGGTGCTGCAGGCAGTGCAGTGGGTAGTGACTGGCTGCCATGACTGGGGAGCTTTGCTGGAGTGGGACTGCGACCAAACTCCATAAAGGCAGATTTGGAGGAGTCCTGAGCTTCCAAACCGTCAGCCATCGTAGTCATGGTCATCATCAAACTTTGTGATGGAAGCAATCACACCTCCCCTCCCCCAATGAGGCCACCTACCCTAATACTTAATGGAACCCCCACCCACCCCCACCTTCCCTTCCCTGCCTCACACAATGCACTGGGAGAACCAGGACCTGCTTTCACAACCACTGCCCCTATTAGGATTATTAGTAGGTTTGGGGTCCCCCCTCTCTCCTCTGCTGGTTCCTTCCCTGTTTGGTTGCCGTTTAAGGCAGGAGATTTGGGGTGGAATCTGGTAAAGTTCAGCTGCGCTTTTAGACCTCATGCACGAGCCACAGAGTCTGCAAAAGGGCAGCGCCTCCCGATTGGTCAGTCAACCCCTGACGTCACCATCCCCTCTCCTTCTACTGGCCCACCTTTCAGGGAAAGAGGGAGAGAGAGACACACACAGAGCTTCCTCCAGCACTGCAGCTCTCACATGCACAGCCCATAAATCCCTGCAAGTACTGAGCACCCACCCCAGTCACATATATAGATAGAGAGATACAGAGAGAGAGAGAGAGACAGAGACAGAGACAGAGACAGACAGATAGATAGAGATATATAGAGATAGAGAGAGAATAGATAGATAGAGATAGAACGAGAGAGACAGAGAGAGATAGTATAATAAGATAGATAGAGAGAGAGTGAGAGATACATAGAGAAAGAGATAAAAAGAGAGTCAGATATGATACATAGAGAGGGGGGGGGGCAGCCAGGGCAATACATCCCTTGTCTTCTTAAAGACCCCCGCCCCATACTATTATTATCATCACAGCTTAATGTGAGTGTGCTAAATGTAGTGATCTTTCTAGAAATGAAAGGGTTAAATGACACACATTGTGCTGGGAACTGCAGATTCACCAGGCATTTAACCCTTTAGTGTTTGCAGGTTCACACAATCATAATGCAGTGACATCTCCTACAGATTTACATCTCCCATAGAAAACCATCTTCCTCCCCAGCTGTCTGGACCAGGACAATATTTCTTAAGGCAATGTAAATGTCATTAGCAATAAAGGCAAATCATAGAGATGTGGTTAGTGGTCTGGCCAAATAGTGATAATATATATATATATTTATGCATAAAAAATACAACTTGCTTGATTTTATTGTCAACATGGTTATGATAAAATAGAGCTGAATCCCAGGTATTTTTCTATTCCTAGAGAGGCAATTAGAGATCTAATCAGGAGTACACATACACACACATACACACACAGAGAGAAATCTCCCATGATTAACTGCAGTACTTGTTTAAATTGCTACTATAAAATTCAGAACAATTGCCTGTAATGATTATGGACTGGGTTTATTTTGGGAGGTGGAATAAAAAGTGGATATAGCATAAATTATCCTCTAATTATACACCAGTGTCGCCTCAATTATCCTCTTATCAAAATGGTTTAACTGCAGCATTTAGTTTCACTTCATTTTTTTTTATAAAAGAAACTTCATACCTTATTATTATTAATCCATTTATTATTTGCAAAGGGGATTTATATCTGCACATCCAGCTGCTAGTACCATTCCTGCTCCTAATGACTGGGGAAAGACACTAAACTTTAACACTGGGACTGTGGATTATTTACAGGACGGTCTGGGATCTTCTGTAGAGGGAAATAAACATGGAGCAGGTTGATATAGGAGAAGTGTTGGATGGAATAAACATCTCTATTCATATCCATATATTTATATACATGTGTGTATTTGGTAATCACCCCATGGCTACAGGACTGGGACCTCCTCTATAGAAATGGGTTTTCTCAAGGGAGAAACGGTTGAAATTGGACTGAACTTTGGGATTGTTCCTTCCTGAAATTTATTTTATGTTTTATAGAACACCCAGTTCCTCTAGGTAAGTAAAATTGGAATTGTCCAACGTATTTGTGGTAGTGGCACTTACTGTACATACATGGGAATTATTGGGACAGGTTTAAAAGGGATTGTTACAATTACACATATATACAATCAGTCTATGTCTCATCTATCTATCTATCTATCTATCTATCTATCTATCTATCTATCTATCTATCTATCTATCTATCTATCTATCTATCTATCTATCTATCGTCTATCATCTATGTATCTATCATCTATATATCTATCTAAAGTACGTGTACATATCTAAAGTCTATCTATCTATCTATCTATCTATCTATCTATCTATCTATCTATCTATCTATCTATCTATCTATCTATCTATCGTCTATCATCTATGTATCTATCATCTATATATCTATCTAAAGTACGTGTACATATCTAAAGTCTATCTATCTATCTATCTATCTATCTATCTATCTATCTATCTATCTATCTATCTATCTATCTATCTATCTATCTATCTATCTTTCTATCTAAAGTCTATCGATCTATTTATAATCTTCTATATAAAGTACATGTACATATCTAAAGTCTATCTATCTATCTATCTATCTATCTATCTATCTCTCTCTCTATCTATCTAAAGTCTATCTATCTATTTATCTATCTATCTATCCATTCTCCACCTACAGTCTATCTATCTATCTATCTATCCATCCATCCACCTACAGTCTATCTATCTATCTATCTATCTATCTATCTATCTATCTATCTATCTATCTATCTATCTATCCACCCATCCACCTCGCATCTATCTATCTATCTCTATCTATCTATCTACTCTATCTATCTCTATCTAACTGTTCTGTGCGATATTTGGATATCTGTTTAGGTTGTAAAGAGTCTTGGAATATTGATTTTTACTATTTTTATGTGAATAAAGAGATTTAGTTTAAGGTCCATGTTTTACAAAAAAAATAGCCATGTTTGTGTCAGTGTTATTTTTACACAAATTTATTTCATTCTAATCTGATCCTGTGAAATTCTTGTTTGAATTAATCCAGTTAAAATAAATGTAGAAATACTGAAAGCGAATCTGAAGGGAAATCTCGGTGTATTGAAAGGTTTATTCTGTGAATTCTAGGGTCTGACTGGACATTTAATTTCGTCTTGTGGCTTTGGAGAGGCAGTGAGAGATATTTTATATACAAAATCAATTTTGTATTAAAGTTATATTGTGGAAACAATTAGATTGTATGATAAAACTATTTGTGGAAAGTCAGATTTTTTTGAAAGCTATAAAAACTATATGTGGAAAATCAGATGCTGTATAAAAATCTTTTTTGTGGAAATTCACATGATATATTTATAGTATTTTGTGAAATTCCATGAATATAAAGGTATTTTGTGGAAATTCACACGATATATTTGAAGTATTTGGTGGAAATTCATACGATATGTTAAAGGTATTTTGTGGAAATTCACACAATATATTAAAGGTATTTTGTGGAAATTCACACAATATATTAAAGGTATTTTGTGGAAATGCACATATGTTTAATGTGTTTTGTGGAAATCCAAATGATGTATTTAAAATATTTTGTGGAAATTCACATGATGTATTCAAATTGTTGTGAGAGAGAAATCCATAGATTTGATGTTTAACGTTAATCTATAGACGATCTGGGTTTGAATTGAATCGATTTTATCGAATCCGATATTAATGAATGGATATTAATGAATCGATATTAATAAAAACATTGGGCAATTAAATGGTTTAATGCTGTAGGTGGTTTAGTTGTCCTTTATTGTATAGCTCCACGTAACAGTAACCTGAGCCCAGCACTTACTAAACTACAATGGATAAAATATACACACTAATAAAATTGACATGGAAATAAACTGAGTCTTTGCTGTGACCTGTTTCATATTTCATGTCAGTGAACAGGAGCAGGTATATTAGTCAGTTTCACTGCCTTTAGCCTCCAGCTTGCATTTGATTATCTGTGTGCTGGGGGGATCCTACAGGTGCACACACACAGCTCATGGAATTGCAGATTCCAGCCAAATCCCCAGGGATGTGGTTTTACTGGTCTCACTGGACACCTGAGTCCCAACAGTCTCCTCTGTCCCAATCTGGATAATGACAGCAACTAAATGAAAAGCATCAGGAGAGATAAGGGTCTGTGTATTGGGATCATCATGGAATATTATTCACAATGTGGAGAAAGATAAGAGAGAGGGTCCAGACAGTCAGCAAGCTTTGTTTTCTATTGGAAAATATATTCATTGATGTGAACAGAACCCAATAATATATAAATGTATATACACACAGACGCAGTAATAATAAATCATACTAATAATGGTAATGTAGCTTTAGATCTGCTCCATACACAGCACACACACATTAGTGTTCTCCATTTTGTGCATCTCATTTTCCATTTTAATCAGGGAGAAATCTTCCTTCATTAACTTACCATTTCCCCACGTTGATTGGTTGATGTTAATGGCCCTTGACTGAATGAAGTGGAATTTGTTGTAAATATTTATTGCTTTCTTTTCTGTCCCCCATGAGATAGATCAGTGGAAATCAGCCACACCTTAATGGATTGCAATGTGCTGAGAGGGGTTTTTGGGTGGTACCAGTGTAGTAGGAGATGGGGGAATGCTCTCTCTCTGCATCATCTAAGGTGCTGAACTCTAGGCCATAGCCAGGAGGTATGGGATCTCCCACTGCTTAATTACTGTGCATCCCTGGGCTTTTCAATGCCTCCTATTGTCCCCATGTTGTAGGGTGTTTTTCCCCTGCTGTGAAGAAGAATTGTCCCTTAGGAGTGGGCTTCTGTGGGCTTTTTATCATTCAAAAAGGGATGAAGGTTCTCTTTTTTTTTTTTGCAGTGTGTAAGGTGTGGGAGGGGGGACATTTTAACTAAGAAAGCAGGTGTGGATAATGTGAGATCTGTTACACCTAAACACATAGCACCCCCTATTATCCCAGGCCACAGCCACAACCAGCAACCTTAACCCTTCCACTGCTGATGGAGACTCTCTATATCAGAATAAACCCAGGGCCAGTCTGGTTTACTTTATCCTGAGGGTTTTGTTTTTACATATAAGGTTTATTTGGGAAGCACAAGGCAATGGTGGAGAAAATAAATGTACTGACAGGTAGACGGGGCTGAAAATGAATGAATATTAATATTCAAGATTTATCAATGCAAGCCCAGTTCTATAAAGGCAGATCACACACACACACACACACACACACACACACACACACACACCACATCACACACACACACACACACACACACACACACACACACACCTCTAGTGACATACAGAACACTTACACACCTACACACAGACAATACACTGCATTACAGCTATGGGATTTATTATGCTATTGCTCCTGTTTACAGGGAGAAGATAATCAACATTTTATTTGTTGTGTATCCTTTGATTAAAGCAATAGAGAATAACTAATTAGCACTAATGGACTTTGATGTGTAAATGAATTCAATGAATGTGGAAATTCACTAGTGATTTTTGTATTTATTGCCCACAAGGCTCCAGTCAGTGTTTCAGTGGAACTGGGCTGTGTGATTTGTCATTCTGGGGTTTATGAAGATAAACTGGGCTTGTAAGAAGGACACACAGCGACAGGAAGCTGCCTCTATATTTAGAATCCAAGGCACATGCTGTCCTTCCCTCACCCCTGCACCCTGCAAGAAAAAACATTCCTTTACCTTTACATTTATTTCCTACAAATCTGGATATAGTAAACAGGGATACATATCACATGGATAAAATATATCACATAGATACATTTCACATTAATACATATCACATAGATACATATCACATGGATACATTATATCACATAGATTCATATCACAAGATACCTATTACATTGATACATATCACATGGATACATATTACATGAGTACACTGGGGTCAGTTTAAGTATAAACAGATAAAATCATCCAGAACCAACAATATTAATCCATTTTTAAAAATGATTTTTAATGAACATTTCTTGCATATAAAGAAAACCATCTCTATGCTAGGAATACAGCAATAATTATGCCTGAGACCAGTTACATAGCGAGCTATAATATAACATCATGAATATTAATTTCCAAACATACACTAACCAGAATATCCAATCACTATCTTTGCATATACAGAGAGATGTGTGAATTGCATCATGATGTAGTTGGTGTAAATTACAACACAATATTACATTGCTGTAAATATAACACCAGGAAAGGCAGTACTGTCCTTTGTAAGCTAAGGATCTGCAGGTGATTTTAGGACCATTACTGATGTCCTAATTTATATAAAATGCCCTTAGCTAATTACATACAAATTCTACAAGCAACTTAAACATATTAATGATGGATTGTGTTAATTTCAATGAATATATAATGTTACAGAAATATATAATGTATATGGATATATAGTGTGTACTAGACAGTACATTTTACACTGGTCTAAAATAATGTTTATTGCAGGTTAACTGAGCAGCCCTTAACCCATTTTATAAAATGTTATTTAGCCTTTGGTGTATTGCAGCAATGCCCACAGTACACAAGGTGTTAATAAATAGAACCATAGGTAGGTTTTCTTACACTTTAACCTTGTAATTACTGATTAATTGCAAAGTGTTGTGTCCTGTAGTGTAGACACAGAACTAAAGGAGGAAACCCAAAATCCCAAAGAAATGAAGTGATCACTTATATTACCAGATGTGTGTGACGTAATCATTGTCATTGACAGGACAAGTGTAATACCATTTGTAACTATACTCTATAGGTCTAAAGCTTGATACATGTAATTCCACTGAATGACCCAAGGAACAACATCACAGTATTTATAGAATGACTGGGTTCATAGCTCATGGTTGGTGCCTGGGCATTAGGTATGTTTATGTCTCTATGAGATAAAGACCCTTTACCAACCAATGATATTTCAGGGTTTGGGAATTTACCCATAATGTAACCTGCCCCTGAGCCTTCTATGTAGACATTAAAGACATGATAAAAAAATAAAAATCACCTCCAACAAACTTGTCTAGTAATTTGTCAAAAGAGAAAATTGTCTTTGAAAGGGAGAAAAAAAATCAATGTCTGTTTCAGCTCTCTGGCAAGTGAAAACAGACGCTTTAATTGCACTAAATTATGGCAATGCCCCGTTTTCATTCTATTTATCCTTGGTTTATTTTTAGCACACATCAAATGCCTGCACATTTCCCTTGTTAGCATTAGGGCAATTATTTAGCTCTACCCAGGGCACTAGTGTCTGAACATCCCCCAGGCAGAATGAGTATTAGAACAAATAAGTAGAGAAACATTGATCTACCTTTCTTTCTACCACTAATCTATTAATTATCTATTCAGCATTTGTATTTTTGCATCTATATTATAATAATCTATTTTTCTATTACACCTAGTCTATCTCTGCCTTTCTCTCTCAGACTGTTATATATTTATACATGTGTTCACAGGACTGCAAATGTGTTTACTTACAGAATCATAGAATCAATCATCATCAATAAACTATAAATGACTAAGAAATAAACTCCTGGACATTCCTCTCCCCCCAGGAATGAAGTGCAGAAGTGATTGATTATGGGAAGGGGGTGATTACAAAAATCTAGGTACTAGGTAAACATTGGACACCTTGTCCTCTCTGGCGCTTACCAGTTAAAAAAATAACCAATCCATTGTTTAATGCTCTGAATGGTAAGTATGGATCTCCCAGTACATATATAACAATATGTATGTTTATATGTAGGGTTAATGAGTAGGCTATAAAGGTTGGACTAGATGGACGTATGTCTTTATTCAACATTGATTCCTATATATGGAACTCAGTGTTGTGGATTTTAAAAATACAAAGGATACAAATATAAACATAAAATAATTATTACATAAATAAGCCATGGGTATTACACATATTTATAACAAATGCAGGTTTCATTATTATATGAGCCCTGTGCCTTAAAACTTGAGGAATAAGTTCCCTGCCCCGAAGAGCTTACAATTTAGGTGATACAATAGTGAGTTGTGTTAATGTGAACATTACATTGTAATGTATTACTCTGTAGACTTGCAGTGTTCCAGAGTCAGTGGCTATAATAGTAAAACTGGGTATTACACTGTTAGCCCATACATTCCCATGCTAATGTCACGTCTATTTACCCCAGATTAGCATGGGCCTAGCACAGGAATTGTGGTGGCAGCATGGGTTTTGCTAAATTCCCCCATGCCAATTGATATAATTTTGTGCTTGCTGTGATTTAGCATGTATTTTTTTAATGGCAGCAAATAGCTGGCGTTAAAGTCACGCATTGCAAGGGTATGAACCACAATGGAATTAACCCCAAGTCGCAAGTGTGATATATAAGGGACAAGGAAGTATTAAATCCCCCTGTTTATATACTGTGAGATGAATTGTTTGCATACTATGCTTGTTTTAGCCACTAGCAACATTCAGTTCTGAGCAGCTAACCCTCTCAGTGTCAATAAAGCATGGCGTTGTGTATAATCAGTCAATGCTGGGGGCTGAACATGCCACATGGTAACTGTTTGATGAACAGCAGGAATTGCTGGGTACTGGATTGGAATTTTGTGATATAAAGTTGCATGGGATTGGCCATAGGCTGCTATTGGCTCCCAATACAGACCCGATAGTGACCACTGCATGTATGGCCAACACCTGAATGATCATCCCTATACTGAGTATAAGGAGATTAGGTTGGTTATGTATGTTTTACAGCAGATTTCATACAAATCCACATTTTCAAAAGGATATGCAGGGCCGCCTTTAGAATTAATAGCACCCTGTGCAAGATTTGTTAATGGCGCCTAGCACCGCCTCTAAAACACCCCCCTGGGCACACACAATATGCTGCTGAATGCTGCTTGCTTTGGCCTGCTTAAAATCAAGTCCACCACCTGTGCTTGCTGTCATTCAGTTTCTTCAGGGCGTGCTTGTATACATTGTGCGCACATCATTACATAACATGTAACACACAAGATGCGTTGTCTGTAGGGTGGTGCTGATACATACATTTGATCTGCAGGACAGTAACTGGAGGGACTGTGGCACTGATGCACAACTTTGACCTACAGGTCTGTGGCCTAGGACCCCCAGCTAGCACCCCCTGGTAATGCAGCGTGTGCGATTGCACAGGTCGCCCATACGAAAGGCAGGCCCTGGGGATATGCAGTCAGTTGAGTTACATAGCTGTGGTTAAATTATCAGGGCGGGACCTATCACTGGGCAACCTTGTGGCCCCACCCCTACCCCCAACAAAGAATAATCCTAAACACTGTGGACTGAACAATTACAATTTCCAAAAAATATAATTACCAATAACATAAAAAGACCTAAAGGCTCATATAAAAGTGTTACCCATAAAAGAAGTACCACATGCAGGAACAATGGCTACAGATGCCACAACTTTTATTTTCTGATCAGATGGAAAATGTAATCCCATCAGACAGACAACCAGATGATTTCTCCATCAGTAGAAAGTCTGAAAGGAATAGATTGGAATAAGAGAGATAAAAATAGCAGCAGATCGCCGAAGAGCTGAAAAAATAATTGAAGAATTAAACCAAAAGGGGCCTAATGTGAAATAGAATAGGGTACTGGAGACCCAGAAAAGGGAATGGATAGACATTAAACAATACAGGTGGCTGGCACAGGTCATTTGAATGTAAGATATAAAATACTCTAGCAGTCGTGTTGCCCTAGAACACAGCCTAGTGAGAAATCTGGCCCTGAAAGTTATACAATCAGATTGTAAATCACTGCGTGTTCTATTTGCTACTTTGGTGAGACCACCAAGTACCCCTATATTGTATATATAAATCCACGTGTCTCCTATCATTTCCAATAGGGTTCCGCTTGACTTCATTTTGTGTGTGGGGGGGAGGGAGGGGAGGTAGATACAAAAATAGGGACTGGTTAATTTCGAAGGACAAAACCTCCAGTGTCAACCTCCTCCCCCTGTCTGGTTATTTTCAGCCCTGGGCTGCTAACAATTATTATTAAATGGCTGCTTAGTGTGATCAATATTAATCTTCACCACTGCAAAAAAGAATGTACCTAAATATAGATGGAGAGCTTGGCCATTTTTATTTTGTTCCTATATTGTGTCTCATAATCACTAGACAAAACTAGACAGAGAGCAAAAGAGATATAGGCATGCTTTAGACATATGCACATAAAGACACAGTACACACAGACACACAAGTACAAAAACAGATATTGGTTTACACATATAATAAGCACCCAGGACTGAGGGAGAATTGTATAATTTTACACACAAAAGTTCAATAGTTTCACTGTGACTTGGCTTGATCTTTATGTGTGTAGGATGGTGAAATGTAAAGCAGAGGGCAAGACACCATCATCCTGCACAGATGCACCTTATTGGTCGGTAGAGCAGAGCTACCTGCACATCACTCAGGTAGAGCAGTACTGCTATTAAACTGCAAAAAAAAAAAAAATGGAAAACCCCCCCAAACATTATTCATCTTTCATTTATTATAACCACAGCTACAATGCAATGCAACGGGCCTGTATATTTCAGACACATTTGTACACAGAAAGCAGATCAATGGAATCATATGGGAGGTGGATGATAAGATTTTCCCTCTATCCAGGAGAAATTCAAGGGCTAAATTTATTGAAAAGAATGATAACCCAAAGCTTGCAATACGCCCCCTACATAGCCGACCAATGAGACGTCGCCACTCCATATCATCAGAGAACTGTTCAGCAGAACATTAATGGCAGGCAAAAAGCAGTAGAGGTTTTATAAAGGTGCTGATCTTCAATCTGTGATCTGTTAACCTTAAAGCACAAACCCGTCCATCTACACAGTAGTCCACATTAAAGGAGAACTACTGTGCAGTGAATTGGGAAGAAAGTAAAAAATAGAAGCATAGGGGTTTTCAAGGGTACCTTGACGTTAAAGTGCATTTACATGCAATCCCGTGTAAACACCCACCTACCAAACTGGCCAATAACATTATGGTGACATTCGTTTTGCTGTCTATTTGGTGAAGCAATGTGTACAGACCTACTGCCTAATGATGCTGGATTGCATC
>CM033474.1:57903772-57913772 GCA_019447015.1 Hymenochirus boettgeri | reverse complement strand
GTATGTTATATACGTGTGTGTGTTTATATACAGATATCACGTACATACTAGAATATATATGTATGTTATATACGTGTGTATGTTTAGATACAGATATCCCGTACATACTACAATATATATATATATATATATGTATGTTATGTACGTGTGTGTGTTTAGATACAGATATCATGTACATACTAGAATATATATGTATGTTATATACGTGTGTGTGTTTAGATACAGATATCATGTACATACTAGAATATATATGTATGTTATAAATATGTGTGTGTTTAGATACAGATATCACGTATACACAAGAATATATATGTATGTTAGATATGTGTGTGAGTGTTTAGATACAGATATCATGTACATACTAGAATATATATGTATGTTATATATGTGTGTGTGTTTAGACACATATATCACATATATATTACAATGTATATGTTTGTTATAAATGAGTGTGTTCATATACTGATATCACGTACATACTAGAATAAATATGTATGTTACGTATGTGTGTGTGTTTAAATACAGATATCACGTACATACTAGAATGTATTTGTATATTATTTATGTGTGTATTAAGATACAGATATCACATACATACTAGAATATATGTATGTAACATATGTGTGTGTTTAAATACTGATATCACATACATACTAGAATATATATGTATGTTACATGTGTGTGTGTGTTTAGATACAGATATCATGTACATACTAGAATGTATATGTACGTTATATATGTGTGTGTGTGTGTATTTAAATACAGATATCACATACATACTCGAATATATATGTATGTTATATATGTGTGTCTGTGTGTTTAAATACTTATATTACTTACATACTAGGAATATATATGTATGTTATATATGTGTGTGTTAAGATACAGATATCATATAACCCTTGAATATACATGTATGTTGTATATGTAAATGTGCTTAAGCTCTTTGGGACTTGGCCAAATGTGAATGTATACATGTAATTGTAAAGCACTACGGAAGATGTTGGCGTATATAACCCCACAAAATAACATTACAAGGTTATATATGTGGGTGGTTTTTTAAAACAGAGAAGTACGTAACATACTAGAATATATATGTATGTTATATATGTGTGTGTGTTTAGATACAGATATCACGTACATACTAGAATATATATGTATGTTATATACGTGTGTGTGTTTAGATACAGATATCACGTATACACAAGAATATATATGTATGTTAGATATGTGTGTGTGTGTTTAGATACAGATATATGTATGTTATATATGTGTGTGTGTTTAGACACATATATCACATATATATTACAATATATATGTTTGTTATAAATGAGTGTGTTCATATACTGATATCACATACATACTAAAATAAATATGTATGTTATGTATGTGTGTGTGTTTAAATACAGATATCACGTACATACTAGAATGTATTTGTATATTATTTATGTGTGTATTAAGATACAGATATCACATACATACTAGAATATATGTATGTAACATATGTGTGTGTTTAAATACTGATATCACATACATACTAGAATATATATGTATGTTACATGTGTGTGTGTGTGTGTGTGTTTAGATACAGATCTCATGTACATACTAGAATGTATATGTACGTTATATATGTGTGTGTGTATTTAAATACAGATATCACATACATACTCAAATATATATGTATGTTATATATGTGTGTCTGTGTGTTTAAATACTGATATTACTTACATACTAGGAATATATATGTATGTTATATATGTGTGTGTTAAGATACAGATATCATATAATCCTTGAATATACACTTATGTTGTATATGTAAATGTGCTTAAGCTCTTTGGGACTTGGTCAAATGTGAATGTATACATGTAATTGTAAAGCACTACGGAAGATGTTGGCGCTATATAAATCCACAATAATAACATACAAGGTTATATATGTGTGTGTAAAACACACACATATATAACCTTGTATGTTATTATTGTGGATTTATATAGCGCCACATCTTCCTAGTGCTTTACATTACATGTATACATTCACATTTGACCAAGTCCCAAAGAGCTTAAGCACATTTACATATACAACATAAGTGTATATTCAAGGATTATATGATATCTGTATCTTAACACACACATATATAACATACATATATATTCCTAGTATGTAAGTAAATATCAGTATTAAACACACAGACACCGACCACTATATACACCCTACCTCTACTCTTTGCGTCTGTTACTAGTGCTCTCTGTCTTTCACTCCCGGTGCATTTGATTATCTGTGTTCTGGGGATCCTACAGGTGCACACACACAGGAAAGACGAAGGAAAGAATAAGAGCGAAGAACCGGAGCAGGTATATGAGTCAGTTTCACTGCCTTTAGCCCCAAGCTTGCTTTGATATCTCTGTGTGCGGGGGATCCTACATGTGCACAACACACAGCTCATGGAATTGCAGATTCCAGCCAAATCCCCAGGGATGTTGGTTTACTGGTCTCACTGGACACCTGAGTCCCAACAGTCTCCCTCTGTCCCACAATCTGGATAATGACAGCAACTAAATGAAACATCAGGAGAGATAAGGGTCTGTGTTTGGGATCATCATGGAATATTATTCACAATGTGGAGAAAGATAAGAAGAGGGTCCAGACAGTCAGGCAAGCTTTGTTTTCTATTGGAAAATATATTCATTGATGTGAACAGAACCCAATAATATATAAATGTATATACACACAGACGCAGTAATATAATCATACTAATAATGTGTAAGTAGCTTTAGATCTCTCCATACACAGCACACACACATTATGTTCTCCATTTTGTGCTCTCATTTTCCATTTTAATCAGAGAAATCTTCCTTCATTACTTACCATTTCCCCACGTTGATTGGTTGATGTTAATGGCCCTTGACTGAATGAAGTGGAATTGTTGTAAATATTTATTGCTTTCTTTCTGTCCCCCTGAGATAGATCATGGAATCAGACCACACCTTATGGATTCAATGTGCTGAGAGGGTTTTTGGGTGGTACCAGTGTAGTAGGAGAGGGGAATGCTCTCTCTCTGCATCATCTAAGGTGCGGAACTCTAGGCCATAGCCAGGAGGTATGTGGATCTCCCACTGCTTAATTCTGTGCACCCTGGCTTTCAATCCTCCCTATTTGTCCCCATGTTGTAGGGGTTTTTTTCCCCTGCTGTGAAGAAGAATTGTCCCTTAGGAGTGGGCTTCTGTGGGCTTTTTATCATTCAAAAAGGATGAAGGTCTCTTTTTTTTTTTGCAGTGTGTAAGTGTGTGGGAGGGGGGACTTTTAACTAAGAAGCAGGTGTGGATATGTGAGATCTGTTACCCCTAACACATAGCACCCCCTATTATCCCAGGCCACAGCCACAACCGCAACCTTAACCCTTCCATGCTGATGGAGCCCTCTATATCAGAATAAATAACCCGGGCCAGTCTGGTTTACTTTATCCTGAGGGTTTTGTTTTTACATAATGTTATTTGGGAAGCACAAGCAATGGTGGAGAAAATAAATGTACTGACAGGTAGACGGGGCTGAAAATAATGAATATAATATCAAGAGTTATCAATGCAAGCCCAGTTCTATAAAGGCAGATCACACACACACACAACACACCCACACACAACACACACACACACACACACACACACACACACACACACACCACACACAACACACAACACACACACACACACACACACACACACACACACACACCACACACACACACACCACACACACACCACACCCACACAGGCACTCTAGTGACATAAACACTTAACATACACACCTACACACAGACATACCTCATTACAGCTATGGAGTTTATTATGCTATTGCTCCTGTTTACAGGAAGAATAATCACATTTTATTGTTGTGTTCCTTTGATTAAAGCAATAAGAATAACTATTAGCACTAATGGACTTTGATGTGTAAGAATTCAATGAATGTGGAAATTCACTAGTTATTTTGTGTATTTATTCCCACAAGGCTCCAGTCAGTGTTTCAGTGAACGTGGGCTGTGTATTTGTGTCATTCTGGGGTTTATGAAATAAACTGGGTTGTAAGAAGGACACACACGCGACAGAAGCTCCTCTATATTTAGAATCCAAGGCACATGCTGTCCTTCCCTCCCCCTGCACCCGCAAGAAAAAACATTCCTTTACCTTTACATTTATTCCCTACAAATCTGGATATAGTAACAGGGATACATATCACATGGATAAAATATATCACATAGATCCATTTCACATTAATACATATCACATAGATACATATCACATGGATACATTATATCACATAATTCATATCACAAGATACCTATTACATTGATACATATCACATGGATACATATTACATGTAGTACACTGGGTCAGTTTAGTATAACAGATAAAATCATCCAAACCAACAATATTAATCCATTTTTAAAAATGATTTTTAATAACATTTCTTGCATTAAAGAAAACCATCTCTATGCTAGGAATACAGCAATAATTATGCCTGAGACCAGTTACATAGCGAGCTATAATAAATCATCATGAATATAATTTCCAAACATACACTACCAGAATATCCAATCACTATCTTTGCATATCAGAGAGATGTGGTGAATTGCATCATGATGTAGTTGGTGTAAATTAACACACAATTTACATTGCTGTAATTATAACACCAGAAAGGCATTACTGTCCTTTGTAAGCTAAGGATCTGCAGGTGATTTTAGGACCATTACGATGTCCTAATTTATATAAATGCCCTTAGCTAATTACATACAATTCTACAACAACACTAAACATATTAATGATGGATGTGTTTTATTTCAATGAATATATAATGTTACAGAAATATATAATGTATATGGATATATAGTTTTACTAGACAGTACATTTTACACTGTCTAAAATAATGTTTATTGCAGGTTAACTGAGCAGCCCTTAACCCATTTTATAAAATGTTATTTAGCCTTTGTGTATTGCAGCATGCCCAAGTACACAAGTGTTAATAAATAGAACCATAGGTAGGTTTTCTTACACTAACCTTGTAATTACTGATTAATTGCAAAGTGTTGTGTCCTGTAGTTGAGACACAGAACTAAAGGAGGAAACCCAAATCCCAAAGAAATGAAGTGATCCTTATATTCCAGATGTGGTGTGACGTAATCATTGTCATTGACAGACAGTGTAATACCATTTGTAACTATACTCTATAGGTCTAAAGCTTGATACATGTAATTCCACTGAATGACCCAAGGAACAACATCACAGTATTTATGAATGACTGGGTTCATAGCTCATGGTTTGTGCCTGGGCATTAGGTATGTTTTATGTCCTCTATGAATAAAGACCCTTTACCAACCAATGATATTTCAGGGTTTGGGAATTTACCCATAATTTAACCTGCCCTGAGCTTTCTATGTTAGACATTAAAGACATGATAAAAAAATAAAAATCACCCCAACAAACTTGTCTAGTAATTTGTCAAAAGAGAAAATTGTCTTTGAAAGGGAGAAAAAAAATCAATGTCTGTTTCAGCTCTCTGGCAGTGAAAACAGACGCTTTAATTGCACTAAATTATGGCAATGCCCCGTTTTCATTCTATTTATCCTTGGTTTATTTTTAGCACACATCAAATGCCTGCACATTTTCCTTCCCTTGTTAGCATTAGGGCAATTATTTAGCTCTACCCAGGCACTAGTGTCTGAACATCCCCCAGCAGAATGAGTATAAGAACAAATAAGTAGAGAAACAATTGATCTACCTTCTTTCTTCTCTACCACTAATCTATAATTTCTATTCAGCATTTGTATTTTGCATCTATATTATAATAATCTATTTTTCTATTACACCTAGTCTATCTCTGCCTTTCTCTCTCAGACTGTTATATATTATACATGTGTTCACGGGACTGCAAATGTGTTTACTTACAGAATCATAGAATCAATCATCATCAATAAACTATAAATGACTAAGAAATAAACCCTGGAAATTCCTCTCCCCCAGGAATGAAGTGCAGAAGTGATTGATTATGGAAGGGGTGATTACAAAAATCTAGTACTAGGTAAATTGGACACCTTGTCCTCTCTGTCGCTCTGCTGGCGTTACAGTTAAAAAATAACCAATCCATTGTTTAATGCTCTGAATGGTAAGTATGGATCTCCCAGTACATATATAACATATGTATGTTTATATGTAGGGTTAATGAGTAGGCTATAAAGGTTGGACTAGATGGACGTATTTCTTTATTCAACATTGATTCCTAATATAGGAACTCAGTGTTGTGGATTTAAAAATACAAAGGATACAAATTAAACATAAATAATTATTACATAAATAAGCCTGGGTATTACACATATTTATAACAAATCACGGTTTCATTATTATATGACGCCTGTGCCTTAAAACTGAGGAATAATTCCTGCCCCAGAAGAGCTTACAATTTAGGTATACAAAGTGAGTTGTGTTAATGTGAACATTACATTGTAATGTATTTCTCTGTAGACTTGCAGTGTTCCAGAGTCAGTGGCTATAATAGTAAAACTGGGTATTTACACTGTGACCCATACATTCCCATGCTAATGTCACGTCTATTTACCCAGATTAGCATGGGCCTAGCACAGGAATTGTGGTGCAGCATGGGTTTTGCTAAATTCCCCCATGCCAATTGATATAATTTTGTGCTTGCTGTTTTTAGCATTATTTTTTTAATGGCAGCAAATAGCTGGCGTTAAAGTCACGCATTGCAAGGGTATGAACCCACTGGATTAACCCCAAGTCGCAAGTGTGATATATAAGGGACAAGGAAGTATTAAATCCCCCTGTTTTATTACTTGTGAGATGAATTGTTTGCATACTATGCTTGTTTTAGCCACTAGCAACTTCAGTTCTGAGCAGCTAACCCTCTCAGTCGCATAAAGCATGGCGTTGTGTATAATCGATCAATGCTGGGGGCTGAACATGCCACATGGTAACTGTTTGATGAACACAGGAATTGTCGGGTACTGGATTGGAATTTTGTGATATATAAAGTTGCATGGGATTGGCCATAGGCTGCATTGGCTCCCAATACAGCCGATAGTGACCACTGCTGTATGGCCAACCCCTGAATGATCATCCCTATACTGAGTATAAGGAGATTAGGTTGTTTATGTATGTTTTACAGCAGATTTCATACAAATCCACATTTTCAAAGGAATGCAGGGCCCCTTTAGAATTAATAGCACCCTGTGCAAGATTTGTTAATGGCCCTAGCACCGCCTCTAAAACACCCCCCTGGCACACACATATGCTGCTGAATGCTGCTTGCTTTGGCCTGCTTAAATCAAGTCCACCACCTGTCTTGCTGTCATTCAGTTTCTCTCAGGGCGTGCTTTGTATACATTGTGCGCACATCATTACATAACATGTCACACCAAGATGCGTTGTCTGTGGGTGGTGCTGATACATACATTTGATCTGCAGGACAGTAACTGGAGGGACTGTGGCCCTGATGCACAACTTTGACCTCAGGTCTGTGGCCTAGGACCCCCGCTAGCACCCCCTGGTAATGCAGCGTGTGCGATTGCACAGGTCGCCCATACGAAAGCAGGCCCTGGGGATATGCAGTCAGTTGAGTTACATAGCGTGGTTAAATTATCAGGGCGGGACCTATCACTGGGCAACCTTGTGCCCCACCCTACCACCCCCAACAAAGAATAATCCTAAACACTGTGGACTGAACAATACAATTTCCAAAAAATATAATTACCAATAACATAAAAAGACCTAAAGGCTCATATAAAGTGTGTTACCACAAAAAGAAGAACCACATGCAGGAACAATGGCTACAGATGCCACAACTTTTATTTTCTGATCAGATGGAAAATGTAATCCCATCAGACGACAACCAATGATTTCTCCATCAGTAGAAAGTCTGAAAGAATAGATTGGAATAAGAGAGTAAAATAGCAGCAGATCGCCGAAAGCTGAAAAATAATTGAAGAATTAACCAAAAGGGGCCTAATGTGAAATAGAATAGGGTGGAGACCCAGAAAAGGGAATGGATAGACATTAAACAATACAGGTGGCTGGCCAGGTCTTTGAATTTAAGATATAAAACTACTCTAGCAGTCGTGTTGCCCTAGAACACAGCCTAGTGAGAAATCTGGCCCTGAAAGTTATACAATCAGATTGTAATACTGCGTGTTCTATTTGCTACTTTGGTGAACCACCAAGTACCCCTATATTGTTATATAAATCCACTGTCTCCTATCATTTCCAATAGGGTTCCGCTTGACTTCATTTTGTGTGTGGGGGGAGGGAGGGGAGGTGATACAAAAATAGGGACTGGTTAATTTCGAAGGACAAAACCTCCAGTGTCAACCTCCTCCCCCTGTCTGGTTATTTTCAGCCCTGGGCTGCTAACAATTATTATTAAATGGCGCTTGTGTGATCAATATTAATCTTCACCACTGCAAAAAGAATGTCCCTAAATATAGATGGAGAGCTTGGCCATTTTTATTTTGTTCCTATATTGTGTCTCATACACTAGACAAAACTAGACAGAGAGCAAAAGAGATATAGGCATCTTTAGACATATGCACATAAAGACAACAGTACACACAGACACACAAGTACAAAAAACGATATTGGTTTCACATATAATAAGCACCCAGGACTGAGGGAGAATTGTATAATTTTACACACAAAGTTCAATAGTTTCACTGTGACTTGGCTTGATCTTTAGTTGTGTAGGATGGTGAAATGTAAGCAGAGCAAGACACCATCATCCTGCACAGATGCACCTTATTGGTCGTAGACAGAGCTACCTGCACATCACTCAGGTAGAGCAGTACTGCTATTAAACTGCAAAAAAAAAAAAAATGGAAAACCCCCCCAAACATTATTCATCTTTCATTTATTATAACCACACTACAATGCAATGCAACGGGCCTGTATATTTCAGACACATTTGTACACAGAAAGCAGATCAATGGAATCATATGGGAGGTGGATGATAAGATTTTCCCTCTATCCAGGAGAAATCCAAGGGCTAAATTTATTGAAAAGATGATAACCCAACTTGCAATACGCCCCCTACATAGCCGACCAATGACGTCGCCACTCATCATCATCAGAGAACTGTTCAGCAGAACATTAATGGCAGCAAAAAGCAGTAGAGGTTTTATAAAGGTCTGATCTTCAATCTGTGATCTGTTAACCTTAAGCACAAACCCTTCCATCTACACATAGTCCACATTAAAGGAGAACTACTGTGCAGTGAATTGGGAAGAAAGTAAAAAATAGAAGCATAGGGGTTTTCAAGGGTACCTTGACGTTAAAGTGCATTTACATGCAATCCCGTGTAAACACCCACCTACCAAACTGGCCAATAACATTATGGTGACATTCGTTTTGCTGTCTATTTGGTGAAGCAATGTGTACAGACCTACTGCCTAATGATGCTGGATTGCATCTTATGCTGGTATATGTCCAAAGGACTAATCCTTTCATTACAGAAAAGGTCAACTCGTTTATTAATGAGAACACTCATTTTCTTTTGTGACACTTGTTTATCTGTCCTATGAGAATTTCATTTTCATAGTATAAGGGAATTCTAAACAAATATAATCCAATTTATATATAATCGATATATAATCCCTATTGATAAATATGCTCCACCCAGAGTGTTATTTCAGCTAACGCAATTTGTAACATTTTTAAATGAGATTTGTAAAAACCATGTTCTATCTATCTACCCACTACCCACAGTTGTTTTCCAGCCAGGATGTTGTGCCTTATCCAGTTCTTTACTTGTGAAAGCAGCTCAGGGAAACTAAATACCCACTATAAAAATAATATAAACATACACACATGGTGTTCCTACAATATCTATGGTCAAGGTCCCTACACCTTTTATGGGTGAACTCCATGGACACATCTATCTATCTATCTATCTATCTATCATCTATCTATCTATCTATCTATCTATCTATCTATCTATCTTCTCCTCC
>CM033474.1:55717245-55846428 GCA_019447015.1 Hymenochirus boettgeri | reverse complement strand
GAAAATTGCATGTGGGGGGGGCTAGCCCCCCTCATTAATCACTTAATAACTCTGAAATTATGTGAGACTAACAAAAAACTAGTTGATCAACCGGATCTAACAAATATCTTCAAAATAGCTAATTGTTTGATCAATTTTTTGATAAGGGGGGGGTGATGACAGGTTAGCCCCCCCTGCAAATAACTGTTATATCTCTAATTTTATATGGATCTACACAGACAACAATTGATCTTACCTGATCTAACAAAGATCTTACCAACTGCATATGTTGCTTTACAATTTTGATAAGGGGGGGCTAACACGGCTGAGGTGAGTATGATGTTGTTTTGTAGGGGGCTGGGTACTAGGCCCATAACCCCAGTAGGAGGGTAATTCTCTTTTGTATTAGTTAGAGCCGGAGTGGTTTAGGTTTGTTGTGTTATTGTTTGAAATAAACCTGAATGCTGCCAGACATACAGTTTATTCTGCCTTTTGAGTGTCTCACCTAAGTTGTGCCATGGCTTATCCATATGGCCGCTTTTCTCGTACCATTAATCCCTACATGTGGTGGAGGGTGCTTTGGCACAAAATTGGAGGGAAAGAGTCCCTGGAAAATTTAAAGAGACAGATACCTGTTAAATCTGTTACAGAGAATATTCCAGTCTGGTGGGGGACTGCTATATGAGATCTAACGTTGAGACCACTTGATCTTACCGGATCTAACGAATGCCTATTAGTCTGCATCAAATTTGTGCTGAAAATTGCATGTGGGGGGGGCTAGCCCCCCCTCATTAATCACTTAATAACTCGAATGAGGTGAGAATCTAACAAAACAACTAGTTGATCATACCGGATCTAACAAATATCTTCCAAAATAGCTAATTGTTTGATCAATTTTTTGATAAGGGGGGGCTGATGACAGGTTAGCCCCCCCTGCAAATAACTGTTAATATCTCTAATTTTATATGAGATCTAACACAGACAACAATTGATCTTACCTGATCTAACAAAGATCTTACCAACTGCATATGTTTTGCTCTACAATTTTGATAAGGGGGGGCTAACACGGCTGAGGTGAGTATGATGTTTGTTTTGTAGGGGGCTGGGTACTAGGCCCATAACCCCAGTAGAGAGGGTAATTCTCTTTTGTATTAGTTAGAGCCGGAGTGGTTTAGGTTTGTTGTTTTATTGTTTGAAATAAACCCTGAATGCTGCCAGACATACAGTTTATCTGCCTTTTGAGTGTCTCACCTAAGTTGTGCCATGGCTTATCCCATATGGCCGCTTTTCTCGCTACCATTAATCCCTACATGTGGTGGAGGGTGCTTTGGCACAAAATTTAGGAGGGAAAGAGTCCCTGGAAAATTTAAAGAGACAGATACCTGTTAAATTCTTGTTACAGAGACTATTTCCAGTCTGTTGGTGACTGATACAATGGAAGATGTTATCAAAGTACTATTACAAGCTACTGCTGTTCAGTAGGAAACAAACCAAAGACTTACAGCGCAAATGGAAGCTAGCCAGTAGTAACAACCACAAGACCGTGCAGTGCTTAAAGATATTGTCCAGCAACTAGCGACCAAGGGCTTAGAGCCACTGCAAGGTGCATTTGGAAGCTCTAGCTCTGTACATGCTGGACAAGTGTTGTAGAGGCCTTCCTAACTACCTTTGAGAGAACAGCAGAGCGAGAGGGATGACAAAAGAAACAATGGGCAGGAATCGTTGCTTTCCTTTTATCTGGAGATCCACAGAGAGCCTAGTCCAGAGCAAATGCTCTGGACTATGACAAGCTTAAAGGAGAACTAAACCCAATTTTTATACTCCAGAATCTGAAAACAACTTCCCTAAAAACACCAATAAGCTATAAAATCCCACTTCAGTAAATTGTATTAAAGTAAATATAAGACTGTTAAGTACTGGATGAAGTATCTGTGTGTATGTGCAGTGTCAGACCACACCTCCTGGCCTCAGTCACATGCTTCCTTGCTTTATCTGTCCTGTAAAAGGATTGGCTACAGATTACTAATGGGTGTGACCAACTGTAACAAGTTTCTGCCATAGCTAAGGAATGAGCATGTGCAGAACATAATGGTCGTTGACCAAACTGTGTGATACTAGAATGCTGTGAAGTAAAGCACAAACCATATGTTATTTAGGTAAATTTCCCAGCGCCCATATCAAAATGAGAGGTAAGACACAGATTATAGGTTTTATATTAAGGTGTTCTGCCTTCTGGTTCAGTGTTGTTCTGTGGCTTTAGTTGTCCTTTAAAGCTAAGATCCTGGCCCGTTTGGGGGTCACACTGGCCGTGCAAGCTCAATGTGTCCACAGCTGGGCTTATCAGATGGAAAGGTCTCCCCGCCAACAGATGCATGACTTAATACACCTTACAAAGAAATGGCTACAGCCAGAGGTCTTACCGGGACCCCAGATTGTGGAGCGAGTTGTGATGGACCGTTTCCTAAGATCTCTACCTCCAGTATTGCGCAAGTGGGTGAGCCATGGAGGTCCCAAGACCGCTGAACAGCTTGTGGAGTTAGTGGAACAGTATATGACTACTGAGGAGCTTGCAAAACTACAGATGCAGCGTACCCAAGTCCCAAAGATGAGACCTGCAGGAGGCGGTAAGACTGTTCTGAGGGAAGGGGATGTTGGGACAATGGTGAAGAATATTTACAAGGGGGGAGAGCCTGCAGGTTCAGGCCAAGGGCCCTGGCAGATGCCACCTGAAAGGTCTCCACCTTTTAAAAGTCTGGGTAAAGACTCAATCCGGTGTTTTAAATGTCAAACATTTGGACATATTGCTGCTGCTTGCCCTTTAAATGGCGAACCTATGTTGTGTGATGTTGCTTATGTTGATAGAAGGTTGTCTTTGTTTGCAAATGTTTCCTGTACTGCTGTGTCATCTGCAGGGACAGACGAGACATTTTGTATGGTCACCATAGAAGGGAAACCTGCACAAGCTTTATTAGATTCTGGCAGTCTGGTTACCTTGATAAAAACAAATTTGGTAACAGCATACAAATGCCAGCCAAATACTGTAGGGGTAACTTGCATGTAACTTGCACTTGCATGTCATGGGGACACCCGCCAATATAACACTGCTATTGTAAATATAGAAACAAGGTTTGGTTCAGTTCCCTATTTGGTCGGCCTAGTACCTTCTTTGTTATATGAGGTTATCTTGGGTAGAGATTTCCCTCACTTTTGGAAGTTATGGGAGACCAATAGGGTTACTGATGAGACTGTAATATATAGACCTCCTGGTGAAAGAGGTAGCCCTGACCCTCTTTGTGATAGCCCTGTGCCAGAAGGGAATACCTCTGAGAATGAAGAAACATTTCCTTAATCCATGCTTGTGGGGTACGCCGAGGAATCCAGTGCTGGTGCAGAGCTTCAGCCAGGTACCCAGAATAATGAAGAAACTGATAATGTAGCTGAT
The DNA here is from genome assembly GCA_019447015.1 of Hymenochirus boettgeri. Taxonomy (NCBI): domain Eukaryota; kingdom Metazoa; phylum Chordata; class Amphibia; order Anura; family Pipidae; genus Hymenochirus; species Hymenochirus boettgeri. The sequence continues at coordinate 55,843,007 of CM033474.1, read as the reverse complement.
ATAGAAGTAAAAAAGGATAATTTTACTTCTGAACAGCTAAGAGATCCCACCCTTTTAATGCCTGGGAAAATGTAAAAGTAATAAATGGAGAGCCTATGGAACCTAATGTTAGGTTGTGCTTTCCCCACATGGCTATTAAAGGGGCATTGCTGTATCAGGTGGTAAAAAAAGGGGATGAGACTGTGGAACAATTAGTAGTCCCTAAACCTCACAGGAGAATTGTGCTTGATTTGGCTCATGGGCACATTATGGGGGGACATCTTGGGGTGGCAAAAACTAAAGAGAGAATTGTACAGAGATTTTTTTGGCCAGGGATATATAAAGATATTGCAGATTATTGTGCCTCATGTCCTGAATGTCAGTATACCGCTCCGAAGACAAACTTTAGGAGCCCCTTAGTTCCACTTCCAATCATAGAAGTACCATTTGAAAGGATTGGTATGGATTTGGTGGGGCCTATGGTAAAATCTTCTAGGGGGCATCAGTATAGCTTGGTAATATGAGACTATGCTACACGGTATCCCGAGGCAATCACTTTAAGAAATGCTTCTGGCAAGTCTATCGCTAAGGAGCTGGTACATGTGTTTAGCAGGGTAGGGATACCCCGAGAAATACTGACAGACCAAGGTACACCATTTATGCCGAAATTACTAAGGAGTTGTGCAAAGTTTTTAAGGTGATCCAGCTGTGCACTTCTGTATACCATCCCCAGACTGATGGCTTAGTGGAGAGGTTTAATAAAACCCTAAAAAGCATGTTAAAGAAGGTGGTCGACCAAGATGGGAAAAATTGGGATTATCTGCTACCCTATCTTATGTTTGCCATTCGAGAGGTCCCTCAGTCATCCACTGGTTATTCCCCCTTTGAATTGTTGTACAGTAGACATCCTAGTGGTTTGTTAGATATTGCCAAGGAAACTTGGGAGGTAGAAACAACCCCATACAAAAGTGTTATTGAGCACATATCTCAAATGCAGGACAGGATATCTGCAGTGATGCCTCTTGTGAAGGAGCACATGCAACATGCCCAACAAGCACAGCAGAAGGTATATAACAGAAGTGCCAGAGTAAGAACATTTGCAGTTGGCGATCGTGTACTTGTCCTGATCCCAACAGTGGAAAGCAAATTCTTAGCAAGATGGCAAGGTCCATTTGAGATACTGGAAAATATTGGGGAGGTAAATTATAAAGTTCGTCAGCCAGGAAAGAGAAAACTTGAACAGATCTACCACATAAACCTTTTAAAAAATCTCTTTCAGCTGAGCTTACCCACTGAGCAAATCCTGTCGCCCCAATTCCAGAGGTGCAGATTGAAGAAACTTTATGCAGTACTCAAAAGGAAGAGGTAAAACACTTTCTCATAAAAAACAAAGATGTATTTTCTGAATTGCCTGGTCGAAAAGCTGTAATGATGCATGATATAATTACTGAACCAAGTGCAAAGGTAAATCTAAAGCCATATCGGGTACCTGAAGCTAGACGCAAGGCTATTTCAGAGGAGGTTAAGAAAATGCTTAGGTTAGGGGTTATAGAAGAGTCATTTAGTGACTGGTCAAGCCCTATTGTACTAATACCAAAACCTGATGGTACCCTTCGGTTTTGTAATGATTATAGAAAGTTGAATGCCATCTCCAAGTCTGATGCATACCCAATGCCCCGGGTTGACGAATTAATTGAAAGACTTGGAGAAGCAAGGTATTTAACTACTTTAGATTTAACAAAAGGCTATTGGCAAGTACCTTTAACTGAACAAGCTAAAGAAAAAACTGCTTTCTCTACATCCAGTGGGCTCTTTCATTACACTGTTTTACCTTTCGGGCTGCAAGGTGCCCCAGCAACCTTCCAAAGAATGATGGATAAAATTCTGAGACCGCATAGATTGTATGCAGCAGCCTACCTTGATGATGTCATTATTCATAGTTCTGACTGGCAGTCACACTTAATCAAAGTTCAAGCAGTGTTGGACCCTATTCGTGAAGCTGGTTTAACTGCTAAAGAAGTGCTCCATAGGATTAACTACATTGGCTGCCCCTCTAACAGACCTCACCAAAGGCAAACGGTCTGTTATGGTAAGATGGAACCCTGAGGCAGAGAAATCCTTTCAGACTTTGAAAACCTCCCTGTGTAGCCGGCCAGTTCTCATAACTCCTAATTTTAAAAATGAGTTTATTGTCCAGACGGATGCGTCTGATGTGGGTTTAGGAGCTGTGCTGTCCCAAAACAGAAATGGTGAAGAACATCCCGTGGCATATTTAAGTAGAAAAATGGATGGCAATCAAGTGGGCATTGGAAGTCCTTAGATACTACCTTCTAGGTCGGCCTTCTAGGTTGATAACTGATCATGCCCCACTAAAGTGGATGTGTGAAAATTAAAGAAAAGAACAGACGTGTTACAAGGTGGTTCCTGTCCTTACAAAATTATAAGTTCACAGTAGAACACAGGTCAGGCAACTTACAGGGGAATGCAGATGCTCTTTCTAGGGTACATTGTTTGGAATCTACATATGTAAGAGAAGCATGGGGCAGATTTGTGATGGGGTGTATGTTTCACCAAAGTTCCTGTACTATGCCAACTCCAGGGACATATGGTAGTTGGAAAAGCAATAGATTTTGTTTCCAGCTTTAAGAAAAACTGGTATATGAGTCCCTGGAGTGAATGGAGGAGAGAAGGGTGAGTCCTCCATTTGTAGGCCCTTCCAGGGTTTTTATCTTTCTAAGTCTGATGCTAATTAAGCTGCACCTGTAGGGGTAAGGATGTTTCAGTGTGTGTTCTCTCTCTCTCTCTCTCTCTGCGCCTTGGAAAGGAAGCAGGTGCTGGGACTGACTGAGAGTTTGTCTCATTTCTGTGAGTATGATGTTTGTATCCCATAAGGCCGCTTTTCTCGCTACCAGTAATCCCTACAATTTATACAACAAAACAATATTGAATGTTACTGCCATTTGTAGCACTATATAAGAAATACATTTGTAGTCAGTAAGGATATTTTGCTCTCCTCATATTTAACTACTAGCAAACCACGCGGCGCATGCACCTTGCGTGCACACTTACCCCCATGCGTGCCCACTGTGCACTTACACCCACCCCTTTGTGCGCCCCTTGGACCTATTTTGTTCAATCCCAAGAGTCCCAATCCCTGAATGAAGCACCGCTAATGCAAATGCATCCAGCATTGGTGCATATAGACTGCTTTTGGTTAGCATAAAAGATATATATATCTTATTCAACCTCACAACTTTGTATGTTACCATTGTGCCTTTTATGCGCAGGCACATAAATTGAAAAGTTCAGTCAGGCCCATCAGAGGAACTGCTGAGGAGGGCAATTGCAGGTAACTTTGCTGACTTTCCTTCTATCTAAATAATTGAAGAACGGGGGTAAGACAAAGCTCTTTTACCTCCTGTTCTTCAATTAAATCGAAAAAACAAGTTATTATAGTGATGGAGATACCTGTTTTATTGTGGAAGACAATTTGTAAATGTATGCAGTTTATATTTTTATTCCTATGGTTTTAAATGTTTCATTGAATATGTATGTAATAGTTTGTAAGTGGCCACTCACCTGCTTGCCATTTGGTCTGCCTGGTGCTAATCATCAATTTGGTCTAGAAGATAGAACTTGGTATACAAAGCACTCCTGGGTCTTTTTCAAAGAAATATTTTTATTCAAACCTTAAAGCAGAACCTGTCCAGATTTTTGTACTTTCAGAGCTTCAGTTGGTTGCAAACAATTATTTCATAGACAATGACTACTTCTTCCATACCCAACCTCAAAGTACATGGGCCTCACAAAAAAAGAAGCAGGACACGTGATAGTGATTAGGATGTGTCCTACATGCCAGGTTTTGGGCATCTTTAATGTTCAAGTTGACCCTTATGCATTTTACCTGTCTGAAAGTCAGAAACTGCTGTCTAAACCTGTGTGAAGTCAAGGCTGCTGGCTCATTTATGCTGAATGTTCTTTACCCAGGGAGCGTTGATTCTATCACATATTTAAAGAGAGACTGCCCTGCAGCCTATTTTACCATCTGATATTCTTGTGTCATTCCCCATCCTGGCCCATTCATATTTTTTTTTTTTTGGAAGTTGAGCAATAAAAAGATTAGGTGAGGGGGTTCTACAGACCAAAGTCTACGAAAGAAAGTCCCAGCACATATTTTACTTTAGAGGGGACAATGTCCATTAGAATAATTGTAGTGTGGCCTGACCCAGTTATACAGTAGATGTTTTCACTCTGAGCTAGCTAAGCGCTTTGCAGATAACTGTGCAGTGTCATGTGGATAGCTAAAACAAAAAACTGTATGCTTTCTTGTAGTACATTAAAATGCCCATAAGGGGGCTCTGTACTGTTTTTTTGCTCTCAGAATGTGTCTATAGAAAGACGATGTGAGAGAGAGGAAAATACATCCATTTTAAAATACAGGGTAACTCTACTGCAATCAATTACATTTACCCCAGTGAGGTAGGAAACACCAATTCTACCTTCCTGGGTGGGCACTAACAATTCTTGTGCAGTGGCGGACAGCTCACTGGTCATTGCAGTACACATAGGGTCGTATTTATAAAGGTTTATTAAACTTTTCGCCTTCTTTAACACATACTTTTTGCCTAATTTGGACTTTTCTCTATTTATAAAGCAGTGACGAAAGGTCATTACCGCTACATTTCGCTTTTCGCCATACATCGCTGCGGTAACCGCTGAAACATATTTATAAAATGGCGAAAAGTGTACTTTTGCGTTAAGTTCAGCCATTCTAATTCGCCAAGTCTGAGGTGGCGAAAACGCATCAGTAGGCATTTATTTATCCTGCCAATGGGTCCATGGAGGTGTCAGTACATTGTGGAGTGTTTCTCAATACTAATAAGTACTCAGGGGTGTTAGACTATTTTCCAGAATTTACTGTAATACGATCTGAGATTTCGATTTTTTAAGGTAAATTTTTCGCTTTTTAAATTTTTTTTTTTTTTTTGAAGGTTCCGATTTTTTTATTTACCAATAAAGTCAAATGGGGGTCTGAGGGACATATTTATAAAGGGCATTATTTTCTGCTTTTTTTCCCACCAACCTTTACCATAATTTTTTTAAACTTTCAACTTTTCCTTTCATCAAAGTTATTAAAAAGGCGAATTTTCATCAAAAGCGAAAACTATGTAGCAAAAAGTAGCACTAATAATGCTAAAAAAGTTCAGCACATATGATGGTAAATAGGTAAATTGCTGGTGGTTTTTCAAAGTAGTATTAAATTGGTTAATACACACAGAACACTTATCTTTGTTATTTAAAAATAGCCTAACACATTTGGTGTTTTTTTTCAGCCAAAGATATAAATAGTATAAAACTCAAAAGACAAATTTTCTCTATTTCATTTATATGATGATAGTGTAAAACTCAAAAAGCGAATTTTCTCAATTTTGCCTATAGGACATGGTAGTGTAAAACTGAAAAGGCAAATTTTCTCTATTTCTTTAATAGGACACATTTTTTTTAGTATTGCTTATTTTCAGAAAACTGCAGCTAATTATCAAACCAGTTCCATTAATATGGGAACATCCCATAGTGCTGTGTAAGAAATAGTCATGTTAATGGAACATTCCAGTAAGTAATGATGTTTGGCGAAAAATCTGGTAACACTGGAAAAAATGCAACAAAAGGGAGAAAAGGGGCAAAAAGGTGAAAATTCACCTATTTATAAATAGTCTTAAAGGGCATGTCCACCCTTAAAAATAGTTTTTGATATGCTGCTCCCCCATGTCTGGTAGCCCCAACCGCATGGTACTTTATAAATGAAGTCCGAGACTGAGGACCTTCAGAACAGTGAGTGGTTTTCTGAATTCAATTCTTGCATATAAATGCTACATAAATGTACAGCAAAAACACCAATTTGGTATTTTATCTCCTTGAGATTAACATGTTTTAAGCTATTTTGTAATTGTAAATTGTTACCTGAAAACGTTACGTAATCTTTAGGTGACAATTATCTGACTTCTCACACAGAGATAATCATTTCAATTTGCTTTTTTCAGTTAATTCGTTTCTGTTTAATTTATTTGATTTGTTCCTAGATATCATTGTAGACTAGGTGACTGCATTACGGCGAGCCTCCACTGCTGCTGACAGAAAAAAGCACAAGCATCAGCAGTAGAGAGGGAGCTCAGCTGTGGATCATGGAGGTTGTAAGTATAATTTCTCTGGTTTTTGGGGGGCCCTGAATAACATACTAATTTTTTTTTATTAAAGGCCAATTATAGTGAGAATTTTGCGTGTAGTGCTAAACAAAATCAATAAACCAGAACCCAGCAATATGAGATAACACACTATAAAACAGCCCCTCCCCCCTCATAAAAAAATCTATACATACAAAACCAGGGACTCAAAATGGACATCACAAAGTAAACACTAATACAGTATAGTAATAATACAGTAATACAGCATATAACTAAACAGTATACAGTAGATATAACTAATACAGTAATACAGACGATATACCAAACACCACACAGTACATCTATGAAATATAGACTAAAGTAACTGAAATGTATCAGGACAACAAGCAGTTTCACTGTGTTTGTGAAGGTCTCACTACAGCTGATGCTACACTGACTCGTTTTAGTGATGTAGGTTACAAAAATAAATACAAAAATAAAAACAATTAGCAAACTTAGAGAAAGGCAGAGTTCAGTAACTTGCTTGTAAAGAATCTCAGCACCACTTGTCCTCTCTCTCCCCTCTGCCCCTCCCTTCAGCATATTGCTATTTTCTCCCACACTTTGCTTTTTGCAGTCTAGCTCTGGAAGGGAGGGGTCAAACAGGATGTCAGCACTTCATTTGTAGTCCTTTCAACTGAGCATGCCAGACTTTTCATACAGCCCTAGTGGGAAGAACAAAGCTACACAGCACGATGAAAGTAAGCAGCTTATGCTAGTGATCTGTACTTTGTATATAGACAAAGTTTTTTTTTCAGTATAGTTGCCCTTTAAGGGTGAACATACACTTTTACTTGTAATTTACTTCTGCCCTAATTTGTTTCAGATATACATCTCCAGAGCCCGGACTACATGTGATGGGTTTAGTACTGTACTGCAGCTCCAACTCAGATCTATTGGACTCACCGAAGGTCTGTTTGCTGCATCGCCCATCATCATTGATGATTTCTCTATTGGCATCAATAAATAGACTTTTGTCTTTGAGAGATTCAGCAGCATAAGTTCGGAATTGGCCTTGAGAGTTTGGTTTTCAGCGTCCAAAATTTGGCTGACAAAGACTCATCATATGTTCAGATTTTTGTTCTGTGGTATCGATTTATCACCGACCTCTGTGGGTAGGTGCATACTGGCTGCCTGCCCTAACATGTGTAGCCCTTCTGATGACATGGCTTCTTGTGGTTTGACAAAACTCCCAAACAGTCCCAATGCTGCTGTTTTGTAGATCAGCTTCCTGGTTTTACTTTAAATTCTATTAATGTTTCCGACCCTGATTTTCTCGACTTTCTGTAACTTAGCCACCTGTCCTGATTATGACTGCATAACTAACTCCCGCCTCACTCTGCCTGTTCATCCTTTGTGAATATTTGCTGCTTGCTGATCCTGTGACCATGATTTGTGTACGTTATGGCTCTCTTCTCAGGCTACCACCTGTCAATTGGAGGTACAGTTCCTGCCCTGCTGTCCAGTGACTTCCTTTTACTGGAGAACTTTTTGCTGGAACTGTGACCTGGATCTGCTTTGCAGCACAACATTCCCAGCCTTAGGGGCTCTAGTGAAGACTGACGGCACTTAGACTCAGGACCCAGGAATGGTTTTTGAACCCTCAGCCACAAATCTTTACAGTACAAACAACTACAATTTGGACCCATTGGAGAGTCTGTCTAAAGAAGAGTTGACCCTCATGGTTTCTGAATTTCGTGTGCCCATTAAGGGCTCCAGAGAAGTTTATTGATCATAGTAGAGATTTGGCTCAACTGAGCCTTTGTCAAGTGTCAACACTTGACAAAGGCACAATTTAGCCGAAAGGTTGTGTGTTGTGTACTGCACAATAAAATATTGGGACACCCACAAATCACAACATGTGGACCCAATCTCTACTATTACTATAAGTGAATGGAGAGGTGGCCCATAGAAGCACGCAACCACCTTGATATACTATAAATATATTAAGATTCCAGAAAAGTTACCATCTGGTATATCCATTTCTTCTCAGGCAAATTCTGTTTTTTCTTTTAGGGGTGATTTTTTTTTAGGGTGATGTAATAAAAGTTCTTATCATAAAAATGCTGCTAATTTTGCCCCAATCAATCAGATGTTAGCTTTTCATTGGTAAATAGCATCTGATTGGCTGGGGCAAAATAAGCACCATTTTTAACAATAAGAACTTTTTATTACATCTCCCTGTTTATATTGTAGTAAGCCAAAACCAAGTTTAGACAGTTTCGAAGTGCAGCCCACCTTTACTTTCCAACGAGAGGCTAAAGGGGGACTATTATTTTCCTCCTGAGGATGAGCCTGAAGTTCTCAGGAACAAGAACAAGGCTGCTTTGAAACATAGTTCCATCTGGGTCTTTCCAAACTATTAAAAGATGAGTTCTCCCTTTTGGGGTGCTTAATACCGTGGTAGCTTATCAGCAGATTCGGTGTCTTTGAAAAGGATACGGAAAATATGTCTTCTGCCCGACCTTTTATTAATACATTTTCTTTTCATTTGACAGCAGTTACTACTTCTGAATCTGATCCAGAGCCTATGTAATTGGGTTATAGATCAGCCTTAATTCTGGAATACAGACTACATAGACTGAGAGTAACTGTGGGGTCCTGGGTAACATTGAAAACATATCCTGTTAATCTCGGATACCACGAGTTAAAACTTATTTCCTTCTTCTTACAAGGGTTGCCCTTTCTCCTTTTTTGCTCCAATCCAGACATAAAAAAATGATTAGCGTATGTGCCTAGTCCCACTTTGTGCTTCAGTTTGCACACAGTCTGATTTACTGCAGAGCTCCCTCTCCCTCTCTGTTTTATTCCACTATTCATATATTTCGGCTGTGAACCAAGTCACTCATGCACTAATCTTTATACAGTCACTCTAAGCTTGTAAAAACAAAAAAAAACGACATATGTAAGCCTGTAGAGAGGAAGTGTCTCTGTTGTTTCTGGAGATACTTGCTAAATAAGAAGGCGGGAGGGGGTGAGTTAGGAGGAGACCCATGTCCGCAGCCCAATCTCCCTTTGCCAGGCAATAAATCGGTGAAAGCTTGGGTAGAGGGGGACCCAGTACATTTGCCATTGCATTTTAGTGAGCAGGAAGAAGTCATTGGGAGACTCGCTGTAAAATTTGTGTAAGCCTACACACTACACTGGCATGCTATTAGGGGATGTGATTGACAGCTCAATCTTGACTTGCTTTAACTTATAATACATACAAAAAAACAGAATTCTAGTGCCAAACATTCTAATTGCATAGTGACTACCTCCATAAAGTTGCTACTACAAAACAGTCTGCTAAACCCTGGATAAATAAAAGCAATTAGTTCAATAAGTTGGCCAAATTATTTAAGCCACGTCAGGTGCTTTCTTTAACTGGGTCCCTAACCTACTGGTACTGCTTTTTGGCTACATGAGCTGACAGCTTCCCTGTGTGGCCTGGATACTGGAAGCTGACTCTCTAGTTTAAAGTACTTTGCTCAAACGAGCACAAGATGTGTGCTCTTACTCAGGATAAAAATAAACGAGAGCAAATCAGAAGCACTACCACTAAATGTTAGAATCTGACAAAAACTCCTTAAACTTTATTTTCCATACTCATGGAAAACGATTCCATACAGTATCTAGGCATTAAATAACCCCAAGTTTCATAATCTATATATCACTAATTTTGGTCCCTTCTACACACCATCAAGACCCTATTATCACAATGGAAAACGTACATATCTCTGGTTTGGGAGGATTACATCAATTAAAATGACAATTCTACCAAAAATTAAATTCATTTTCCCACTTCCAATAGATATCCCCCCTAAACTGATTAGGAGTTGGCAACAAGACTTACTAAATTTTGTATGGAACAATAAGCCCACAGAATATCATGGAAAGTAGCTGTGGCCAGAAAATCCAAGGAGGACTGAGGTTCCCAGACTGCTTAAATATTACTACTTCTCTCATTTTTCCCGCCACCCTATTGACACTAACACCTTCCCCAAAGCCCCCTCCCAGAGCTTGTTTTACAAGCCCAATGAGAGTCACACAAACTATTTGGCTTAAACTTGACAAGTCTCACAATCTGAAAAATAAAGCCTCACACTACACCCTTTCATACAGACCCCGGATATACCCACTATTTTACTATCTGCACACTTAGGCCATGGCTCAATTTACAAATGGCATCTACTATGATATAGTGGATAAGATCACCAGGAAATTACACAGGAAGAGGTCCACAAACTCTACGTATGTCACTGCCAAATAAACACACAAGCCGAACCACAACCCATAATGGGATATTCCCGCCACTTTACACAATTTGAAGCCCTCATATTACAAGACCCATGTAAGAAGGGTATATATCCTTCATATACCACATTCTAACACTATCCCTCCAGCCCTCCCATTCCAACACAATATATGGTGAAATGGGAGAAGGCCCTAGGCGCCCCAATTCCCCTAGAACATGGGAAAAGATATGGGAAAATACAGCCAAACTTCACTCCATACAGGACATAAAGAAAACGGATACAAAATTCTCCTTCACTGGTATTACACGCCAGAGAAACTACAATCGGCAAATCGATCGGTCTATCGAAAAAAAACCTGATCGGACAAGATGGAATGTCTAGGTCCTTTCTCAAGTATGAAATTGCAAATAAGTATGGATTGAGCTGTCGTCTGTTTTGACCCATCTCTATTTGTATTATATTACTGATGATGGCAAGCAATATACTGTTAACAGTTTTGCTGTTTTATTTTAAATAAATATTTTTTTTAATTTCATAGTGGAAGAAACTTGACAGTTGCCCTGAGGTGCAAGGGAAATTATATCCTTACAAGAAAGTCATTGTAAAAACAAATGAAAGGACAGATGTCAGAAAGCTCAGAAGACTGCTCTGATTGGTCATCGACTGACATTGACAGTGATCATTCCTTTATTGAAGAAGATCCTAGAGTTGGAAGTACTAATAGAATTATAATGGGAGAAAAAACAAGCCCGAGATACCTGCAAGATACCTAACCTTTATAGCCTAAGTATAGTTATATTTAACTTAAGTATTTAACTTTAAGTATGGCTGCCATGGGAATGGAAAGGTAGATGTGTGTACCAGTTTCTGTGTGGGGGTTGGGGGTATCTGTATTTGCATTTATGACTAAAACCAAATGTTTTAAAGGGCAAGTCCAGCCCCAAAATGAAAACCTACATACAGGTAAATCAACCCCAAAACCCTAAACGGTAATAGTTTGAAATCTGAAATATATAAGTCTAACTGAATCCTGCACAATGTCTGTTGGCTCTGTTTTTGCTTCCTGGTTCTTTCTGTTTAGCAATGTCCGTTAGGGATTTGACAGTTGACATCACAGCCAATGACTAAATGTTTATCCCCTGTCTGCCTCTCTGAGCATGCTCATGCTCAGTACAGGCTCAGTACAGGTTATAAATTGCTCAGTTTCCATGAGGCCTCCAGAAGCATGAGGCACACAGTAAGAATTATAGGACAAAGTATGATATTATCACATATTTTAGAGGCAATGCCTGTTAATGATGTGGCAGAAAAAGTAAAAGTATACAGATATAACTGAAGGTAAATTTAATGCCATGAGACATTGCAATCTTTGTGATGTTAAAGCAAGAGGTACATGGCAATTTATACAATGCACTAGTATTGTACAGCAAATTGTTATCATGGGGACATTTATAAACGGCCTATAACTTTTCGCGGCCGAGTTGCTATCACATGGTAATACAGTACCCACATCATATTTTGAAAGGTTGCTACCACTACAGTGATGGAAACAAACACCCTGGATGTTGGAACACTGAGCCCAAGTAGGTATTGCATTAAATTGTGCATTTGGTACCAATATAACGTGCCTTTATTTGTATTGCTCCTTCTGGTGAAAATGCCTGGTATATATTGAATTTTAGCAATACAATTACATTATGTTATTAATTAGCATTAATCATAACTTTATGCTTTTTTACAGAAGAAAGAGCCGAACTGAGAAGTATGAATGAAAAGAAAATAATTATTTTAGTGGCAAGCCTTGGATTACTAGCTTTCCTGTGGTTAGGTGTCTGCTACGTGGCATAGTAAAAAAAAAGAGAAAGAATGGAGAGATAGAATGGACCGTGAAGACCTGGAAGATGCTCTGGCAGACAAAAGAATTGACAATTCTACATCCATATCTGTAGGCTGAACCAAATTTACAACAATGGTTTATTGGTTTCAAGAAGAGCTGTATACACTTGTAAGAGAAGCCTGGGCAGTTGTGTGATGGGGTGATGTTTCACCAAAATTCCTGTACACTGCCAACTCCAGGGACATATGGTAGTTGGAAAAGCAATAGATTTTGTTTCCAGCTTTAAGAGGAGAGAAGGGTGGGTCCTCCATTTGTAGGCCCTTCCAGGGTTTATCTTTCCACTTCTGATGCAATTAAGCTGCACCTGTAGGGGTAAGGAGTGTTTCAGTTAAAACCCCAAAATGTGTTCACTCTCTCTCTCACTGCCTTGGAAAGGAAGCAGTGTGGGACTGCTGAGAGAGTTGTCTCATTTTGTGAGTATGAACCTCAGCCATGTTAGCCCCCCCTTATCAAAATTGTAGAGCAAAACATATGCAGTTGGTTAGATCTTTGTTAGATCAGGTAAGATCAATTGTTGTCTGTGTTAGATCTCATTGAAATTAGAGATATTACACGTTATTTGCAGGGGGCGAACCTGTCATCAGCCCCCCCTTATCAAAAAATTGATCAAACAATTAGCTATTTTGGAAGATATTTGTTAGATCCGGTATGATCAACTAGTTTGTTTGTTAGATCTCACATAATTTCAGAGTTATTAAGTGATTAATGAGGGGGGGCTAGCCCCCCCATGCAATTTTCAGCACAAATTTGATGCAGACTAATAGGCCTTCGTTAGATCCGGTAAGATCAAGTGGTCTCAACGTTAGATCTCATAGAATTACAGAGATATTATGGATTTTTTTTGGATTACATAAGGGGGGGCTAGCCCCCCCAAATGGAATTTTCAGCTCGAATTTGATGCAGACTAATAGGCCTTCGTTAGATCGGTAAGATCAAGTGGTCTCAACGTTAGATCTCGTAGAATTACAGAGATATTATGGATTTGGGGATTACATAAGGGGGGGCTAGCCCCCCACATACAATTTTCAGCTCAAATTTGATGCAGACTAAAGCCTTTGTTAGATCTGGTAGATCAAGTGGTCTCAACATTAGATCTTAATAATTACAGAGATATTATGGATTTTTGGGATTACATAAGGGGGGGAGCCCCCCACATACAATTTCAGCTCAAATTTGATGCAGACTAATAGGCCTTCGTTTGATACAGTATCTAACACTATCTCATATGATAATATTTTTGGTCAAAGGAAACAACACACATTTATAAAAGGTATTGCTCAAAACACTCTTTCTCAAAAATTGAAGTAGATGCCACTGGGAGTTTGGTTTAAAAACTAAAAAGAGCAAATGGAACGTCAGCTCATATATTTTATATGAGATTGTGATCAACTTTACAAATACTCAATTAGTGTTTCTCAAATGTTGAGTGAATGTCAGGATACGCCAACATAACTTTTTGGTTGGAAAAATGTCTCAAAGATGTGCGCAAATCACCTAAAGAATGTGTCTGTGACTTCTCATTGGCCTTATGCCGAGCCTTAAATGACTGCAGTTAACAGCTATCTCAAAGTGTTCATCAATCTTACAGGGCCTTAATACTGAAAAACTAGCATGCTTTATTCGAATAGATGTCGCCCACTAATTAAAACAATTTGCAGATGGAAATGCTACCCCAAGAAGGCACAACTTGTTAGAAAATTTTATTTCGATGTGTTGGACTAATGATCAACTGCACATCATTTCAGGTTCTAAAACATTGTTCTCGGTACACTTATCTTTCCAGGTGTGAGACAACTGGTGAAATAGCAAAAGACAAAATCTCTAAATATGAAACATCATAGTCATATCTTTGTCATTGAATTGAGTGGGAGATTTAGAAATTGATACCTATGTTGCTAAAGAAGATGATAATGAAGAACTCGATGAAGAGAAAATAAATTCTCAGCCACTACCAGAGTGGTTAAGTGACCTGTTTAGGAAGCAGATGAAACAAGTACAGAACAAGGTGATCAGCAAACCCTTATTTCTGTGTTGGCTTTTCTAAGAAACTACTGCATTTGATCAAGTATTTCCCTATGGCGAATTAGTCGTGCAACCAGCATTTCAATCCCCTAATAAATCAGACTCTTCTGCATCAGTTGAGGGTGATTTTGGCCTTCGAAGAATGCTATTCTTCAGCACAATCAAAACCACTCCGAGTTGACAAGTTTGTTGCATGCCACTTAACAGCTCTTTCTGGAAAATCTAAAATAGCAGCTGCGTGCCCATTATACATAATCAGTGCCAAAGCATTTATGGGAGATGTCATAAAGAGTTTGGGCAAAGCAAACCTCTGGAAGAAGAAAAGAGTTAGTCCATAGTTACATGGTTGAAGGACTCTACTCAACTTCTCAAAGAACCTACTTCACCTACTTTGCCACACGCATAAAGGCCAATTCCCTGAAGATCAGAAGAAAACATGAAGCCTATGGAATTGGAGCCTATTGAAGAAAATAAGCACATGAAGAGAATATCCTGGAGCTCATAGAAGAAAATAGTATATGGAGGGAAATATCCTGGAGCCTAAGAAGAAATCAAGCACAGGAGGAGAATGTCCTAGAACTTCTAGAAGAAGAGTCCTGGCGGGGAAAAAAACAAAAAGCCTTACAAAGATTAATGTAATTCTCAAGGAAAAAATTAATCACTTCAAAGATTTAGAAGTCCAAGAATTCTGTTTCAACCATTAATAAACCCTTTAAGAAAAGACAGACATATGTAGACCATTTCCAAACATTACTCAAATAATTGACAAACCTTGCTCAAGAAAGCCATTAGGCATACTGAGGAATGGAAGTCTTTTAAACCCCATTAAATTAAACAAAAGGATATATATATGCAAATAACACTTTTCCATTTGATTCTCTGCTGCACAGTTTGTCTTCCATCTACGTTGATTATGAGTTATACAGAAACTTTGTAGTTAGTTGCCAAAACCCTTTTCTCAATTTTAAGTTTTGTTGAAAATGGTCCTAATCTCTATGTCTACATACAGAGAGCTCAATTTTTACTGGAGACTGCAGAGTTTGTTATATATGTTAAAGTCAAGTAAATTCTGTAGAGGTTGTTATATATGTTAAAGTCTAAGTAACTCTGCAGAGGTTGTTATATATGGTAAAGTCTAAGGAATTCGTAGAGGTTGTTATATATGTTAAAGTCTAAGTAACTTGCAGAGGTTGTTATATATGGTAAAGTCTAAGTAACTCTGCAGAGGTTGTTATATATGGTAAAGTCTAAGTAACTCTGCGAGGTTGTTATATATGGTAAAGTCTAAGTAACTCTGTTGAGGTTGTATATATGTTAAAGTCTAAGTAACTCTGTAGAGGTTGTTATATATTTAAAGTTTAAGTAACTTGTAGAGGTTGTTATATATGTTAAAGTCTAAGTAACTTTGCAGAGGTTGTTATATATGTTAAAGTCTAAGTAAATCTGTAGAGGTTGTATATATGTTAAAGTCTAAGTAACTCTGTAGAGGTTGTTATATTGTTAAAGTAACTTTGATTACATAATACTGCTCAGTGCTTCATAATCCAGAGATTTTCCTAAGTGAGTAGTACCAAAAAATCTGTATGCCTGTGCCATTTCGGTTGTTTGTGTTTCACCTAACCCCCCATATACTTTGGAATCTGCTCTGTAAGACCCCTATTTGCTTCTATAGGTTAGCACCTAAGTATTCTGTGTTTGTTGATTATAACTTCACTTAGTTAGGCCCCTTCACAGACCTGTGTGATGTCATCAGCAAGAGACGGCGGCAGTGGCTGCGGGACAATCGGGAGCATGTAAGTATACTTCGGTTAGCCCCCCCTTATGTAATCCCAAAATCCATAATATCTCTGTAATTAGATGAGATCTAACGTTGAGACCACTTGATCTTACCGGATCTAACGAAGGCTATTAGTCTGCATCAAATGTGAGCTGAAAATTGTATGTGGGGGGGGCTAGCCCCCCTTATGTATCCTGAAATCCTAATATCTCTGTAATTATATGAGATCTAATGTTGGGACCACTTGATCTTACCGGATCTAATGAAGGCCTATTAGTTGCACAAATTTGAGCTGAAAATTCCATGTGGGGGGCTAACCCCCCTATGTAATCCCAAAAATCCATAATATCTCTGTAATTATATGAGATCTAACGTTGGAGACCACTTGATCTTACAGATTAACGAAGGGCCTATTAGTCTGCATCTCAAATTTTGTGCTGAAAATTGTATCTGGGGGGCTAGCCCCCCTTATGTAATCCCGAAAATCCATAATATCTCTGTAATTATATGAGATCTAATGTTGGACCACTTGATCTTACTGGATCTAACGAAGGCTATTAGTCTGCATCAAATTCGAGCTGAAAATTGTATGTGGGGGGCTAGCCCCCCCTTATCTAATCCGAAAATCCATAATATCTCTGTAATTATATGAGATCTAACGTTGGGACACTTGATCTTACCGGATCTAACGAAGGCCTATTAGTCTGCATCAAATTCGAGCTGAAAATAATGTGTGGGGGGCTAGCCCCCCTTATGTAATCCCGAAAATCCACAATATCTCTGTAATTATATGAGATCTAACGTTGAGACCACTTGATCTTACCGGATCTAACGAAGGCCTATTAGTCTGCATCAAATTTGAGCTGAAAATTGTATGTGGGGGGCTAGCCCCCCCTTAGTAATCCCAAAAATCCATTATCTATGTAATTATATGAGATCTAACGTTGAGACACTTGATCTTACCGGATCTAACAAAGGCTATAGTCTGCTCAAATTTGTGCTGAAAATTGTATGTGGGGGGCTAGCCACCCCCCTTATGTAATCTGAAAATCTCATAATATCTCTGTAATTAATGAGATCTAACGTTGGGACCACTTGATCTTACCGGATCTAACGAAGGCCTATTAGTTCTGCACAATTCGAGCTGAAAAGTGATGGGGGGCTAGCCCCCCCTTATGTAATCCCGAAAATCCATAATATCTCTGTAATTATTGAGATCTAACAGTTGGGACCACTTGATCTTACGGATCTAACAAAGGCCTATTAGTCTGCATCAAATTCGAGCTGAAAATTGTATGTGGGGGGCTAGCCCCCCCTTATGTAATCCCAAAAATCCATAATATCTCTGTAATTATATAAGATCTAATGTTGAGACCACTTGATCTTACCAGATCTAACAAAGCCTATTAGTCTGCATCAAATTTGAGCTGAAAATTGTATGTGGGGGGCTAGCCCCCCCTTATGTAATCCCCAAATCCATAATATCTCTGTAATTTACGAGATCCTAACGTTGAGACCACTTGATCTTACGGATCTTAACGAAGGCCTATTAGTCTGCATCCAATTCGAGCTGAAAATTCCATTTGGGGGGGGCTAGCCCCCCCCTTATGTAATCCCCAAAAAATCCATAATATTCTGTAATTCTATGAGATCTAACGTTGAGACCACTTGATCTTACCGGTATTAACGAATGCTATAGTCTGCATCAAATTTGTGCTGAAAATTGCATGTGGGGGGGCTAGCCCCCCCTCATTAATCACTTAATAACTCTGAAATTATGTGAGATCTAACAAAACAACTAGTTGATCATACGGATCTAACAATACTTTCCAAAATGATAATTGTTTGATCAATTTTTTGATAAGGGGGGGCTGATGACAGGTTAGCCCCCCCTGCAAATAACTGTTAATATCTTAATTTTATATGAGATCTAAACAGACAACAATTGATCTTACCTGATCTAACAAAGATCTTAACAACTGCATAGTTTTGCTCTACAATTTTGATAAGGGGGGGCTAACACGGCTGAGGTGAGTATGATGTTTGTTTGTAGGGGGCTGGGTACTAGGCCCATAACCCCAGTAGAGAGGGTTAATCTCTTTTGTATTAGTTAGAGCCGGAGTGGTTTAGGTTGTTGTTTTATGTTTGAAATAAACCTGAATGCTGCCAGACATACAGTTTATCTGCCTTTTGAGTGTCTCACCTAAGTTGTGCCAGGCTATCCCATATGGCCGCTTTTCTCGCTACCATTAATCCACATGTGGTGGGGGTGCTTTGGCACAAAAATTTAGGAGGGAAAGAGTCCCTGGAAAATTTAAAGAGACAGATACTGTTAAATTCTTGTTACAGAGACTATTTCCAGTCTGTTGGTGACGATACAATGGAAGATGTTATCAAAGTACTATTACAAGCTACTGCTGTTCAGTAGGAAACAAACCAAAGACTTACAGCGCAAATGGAAGCAGCCAGTAGTAACAACCACAAGACCGTGCAGTGTCTTAAGATATGTCCAGCAACTAGCGACCAAGGGCTTAGAGCCATGCAAGGTGCATTTGGAAGCTCTAGCTCTGTACATGCTGGACAAGTGTTGTAGAGGCCTTCCTAACTACCTTTGGAGAACAGCAGGCGAGAGGGATGACAAAAGAAAACATGGGCAGGAATCGTTGCTTTCCTTTTATCTGGAGATCCACGAGAGTAGTCCAGAGCAAATGCTCTGGACTATGACAAGTTAAAGGAGAACTAACCCAATTTTATACTCCAGAATCATGAAAACAACTTCCCTAAAAACACCAATAAGCTATAAAATCCACTTCAGTAAATTGTTATAAAGTAAATATAAGACTGTTAAGTACTGGATGAAGTATCTGTGTGTATGTGCAGTGTCAGACCACACTCCTGGCCTCAGTCACATGCTTCCTTGCTTATCTGTTCCTGTAAAAGGATGGCTACAGATTACTAAGGGTGTGACCAACTGTAACAAGTTCTGCCATAGTAAGGAATGAGCATGTGCCGAACATAATGGTCGTTGACCAAACTGTGTGATACTAGATGCTGTGAAGTAAAGCACAAACCATATGTTATTTAGGTAAATTTCCCAGCCCCCATACAAAATGAGAGGTAAGACACAGATTATAGGTTTTATATTAAGGTGTTCTGCCTTCTGGTTCAGTGTTGTTCTGTGGCTTTAGTTGTCCTTTAAAGCTAAGATCTGGCCCGTTTGGGGGTCACACTGGCGTGCAAGCTCAATGTGTCCACAGTGGGCTTATCAGATGGAAAGGCTTCCCCGCCAACAGATGCATGACTAATAAACATTACAAAGAAATGGCTACAGCCAGAGGTCTTACCGGGACCCCAGATTGTGGAGCGTAGTTGTGATGGACCGTTTCCTAAGATCTCTACCCAGTATTGCGCAAGTGGGTGAGCCATGGAGGTCCCAAGACCGCTGAACAGCTTGTGGAGTTAGTGGACAGTATATGACTACTGAGGAGCTTGCAAAACTACAGATGCAGCGACCCAAGTCCCAAAGATGAGACCTGCAGGAGCGGTAAGACGTTCTGAGGGAAGGGGATGTTGGGATAGGTGAAGAATATTTACAAGGGGGAGAGCCTGCAGGTTCAGGCCAAGGGCCCTGGCAGATGCCACCTGAAAGGTCTCCACCTTTTAAAAGTCTGGGTAAAGACTCCATCGGTGTTTTAATGTCAAACATTTGGACATATTGCTGCGTGCCCCTTTAAATGGCGAACCTATGTTGTGTGATGTTGCTTATGTTGATAGAAGGTTGTCTTGTTTGCAAATGTTTCCTGTACTGCTGTGTCATCTGCAGGGACAGACGAGACATTTTGTATGGTCACCATAGAAGGGAAACCTGCACAAGCTTTATTAGATTCTGGCAGTCTGGTTACCTTGATAAAACAAATTTGGTAACAGCATACAAATGAGCCAAAACTGTAGGGGTAACTTGCATGTAACTTGCACTTGCATGTCATGGGGACACCCGCCAATATAACACTGCTATTGTAAATATAGAAACAAGGTTTGGTTCAGTTCCCTATTTGGTCGGCCTAGTACCTTCTTTGTTATATGAGGTTTTGGGTAGAGATTTCCCTCACTTTTGGAAGTTATGGGAGACCAATAGGGTTACTGATGAGACTGTAATATATAGACCTCCTGGTGAAAGAGGTAGCCCTGACCCTCTTTGTGATAGCCCTGTGCCAGAAGGGAATACCTCTGAGAATGAGAAAACATTTCCTTAATCCATGCTTGTGGGGTACGCCGAGGAATCCAGTGCTGGTGCAGAGCTTCAGCCAGGTACCCAGAATATGAAGAAACTGATAATGTAGCTGATTAGAAGTAAAAAAGGATAATTTACTTCTGAACAGCTAAGAGATCCCACCCTTTTAATGCTGGGAAAATGTAAAAGTAATAAATGGAGAGCCTAGGAACCTAATGTTAGGTTTGTGCTTTCCCCACCGGCTATTAAAGGGGCATTGCCTGTATCAGGTGGTAAAAAAAGGGGATGAGACTGTGGAACAATAGTGTCCCTAAACCTCACAGGAGAATTGTGCTTGATGGCTCATGGGCACATTATGGGGGGACATCTTGGGGTGGCAAAAACTAAAGAGAGAATTGTACAGAGATTTTTTTGGCCAGGGATATATAAAGATATTGCAGATTATTGTGCCTCATGTCCTGAATGTACGTATACCGCTCCGAAGACAAACTTTAGGAGCCCCTTAGTTCCACTTCCAATCATAGAAGTACCATTTGAAAGGATTGGTATGGATTTGGTGGGGCCTATGGTAAAATCTTCTAGGGGGCATCAGTATAGCTTGGTAATATGAGACTATGCTACACGGTATCCCGAGGCAATCACTTTAAGAAATGCTTCTGGCAAGTCTATCGCTAAGGAGCTGGTACAGTGTTTAGCAGGGTAGGGATACCCGAGAAATACTGACAGACCAAGGTACACCATTTATGCCGAAATTACTAAGGAGTTGTGCAAAGTTTTTAAGGTGATCCAGCTGGGCACTTCTGTATACCATCCCCAGAACTGATGGCTTAGTGGAGAGGTTTAATAAAACCCTAAAAAGATGTTAAAGAAGGTGGTCGACCAAGATGGGAAAAATGGGATTATCTGCTACCCTCTTATGTTTGCCATTCGAGAGGTCTCAGTCATCCACTGGTTATTCCCCCTTTGAATTGTTGTACAGTAGACATCCTAGTGGTTTGTTAGATATTGCCAAGGAAACTTGGGAGGTAGAAACAACCCCATACAAAAGTGTTATTGAGCACATATCTCAAATGCAGGACAGGATATCTGCAGTGATGCCTCTTGTGAAGGAGCACATGCAACATGCCACAAGCAACAGCAGAAGGTATATAACAGAAGTGCCAGAGTAAGAACATTTGCAGTTGGCGATCGTGTACTTGTCTGATCCCAACAGTGGAAAGCAAATTCTTAGCAAGATGGCAAGGTCCATTTGAGATACTGGAAAATATTGGGGAGGTAAATTATAAAGTTCGTCAGCCGGAAAGAGAAAACTTGAACAGATCTACACATAAACCTTTTAAAAATCTCTTTCAGCTGAGCTTACCCACTGAGCAAATCCTGTCGCCCCAATTCCAGAGGTGCAGATTGAAGAAACTTTATGCAGTACTCAAAAGGAAGAGGTAAAACACTTTCTCATAAAAAACAAAGATGATTTTCTGAATTGCCTGGTCGAAAGCGTAATGATGCATGATATAATTACTGAACCAAGTGCAAAGGTAAATCTAAAGCCATATCGGGTACCTGAAGCTAGACGCAAGGCTATTTCAGAGGAGGTTAAGAAAATGCTTAGGTTAGGGGTATAGAAGAGTCATTTAGTGACTGGTCAAGCCCTATTGTACTAATACCAAAACCTGATTGGTACCCTTCGGTTTTGTAATGATTTTAGAAAGTTGAATGCCATCTCCAAGTTGATGCATACCCAATGCCCCGGTTGACGAATTAATTGAAAGACTTGGAGAAGCAAGGTATTTAACTACTTTAGATTTAACAAAAGGCTATTGGCAAGTACCTTTAACTGAACAAGCTAAAGAAAAAACTGCTTTCTCTACATCCAGTGGGCTCTTCATTACACTGTTTTACCTTTCGGGCTGCAAGGTGCCCCAGCAACCTCCAGAATGATGGATAAAATTCTGAGACCGCATAGATTGTATGCAGCAGCTACCTTGATGATGTCATTATTCATAGTTCTGACTGGCAGTCACACTTAATCAAAGTTCAAGCAGTGTTGGACCCTATTCGTGAAGGGTTTAACTGCTAAAGAAGTGTCCATAGGATAACTACATTGGCTGCCCTCTAACAGACCTCACCAAAGGCAAACGGTCTGTTATGGTAAGATGGAACCCTGAGGCAGAGAAATCCTTTCAGACTTTGAAAACCTCCCTGTGTAGCCGGCCAGTTCTCATAACTCCTAATTTTAAAAATGAGTTTATGTCCAGACGGATGCGTCTGATGTGGGTTTAGGAGCTGTGCTGTCCCAAAACAGAAATGGTGAAGAACATCCCGTGGCATATTTAAGTAGAAAAATGGATGGCAATCAAGTGGCATTGGAAGTCCTTAGATACTACCTTCTAGGTCGGCCTTCTAGGTTGATAACTGATCATGCCCCACTAAAGTGGATGTGTGAAAATTAAAGAAAAGAACAGACGTGTTACAAGGTGGTTCCTGTCCTTACAAAATTATAAGTTCACAGTAGAACACAGGCAGGCAACTTACAGGGGAATGCAGATGCTCTTTCTAGGGTACATTGTTTGGAATCTACATATGTAAGAGAAGCATGGGCAGATTTGTGATGGGGTGTATGTTTCACCAAAGTTCCTGTACTATGCCAAATCCAGGGACATATGGAGTTGGAAAAGCAATAGATTTTGTTTCCAGTTAAGAAAAACTGGTATATGAGTCCCTGGAGTGAATGGAGGAGAGAAGGGTGAGTCCTCCATTTGTAGGCCCTTCCAGGGTTTTTATCTTTCTAAGTCTGATGCTAATTAAGCTGCACCTGTAGGGGTAAGGATGTTTCAGTGTGTGTTCTCTCTCTCTCTCTCTCTCTGCGCCTTGGAAAGGAAGCAGGTGCTGGGACTGACTGAGAGTTTGTCTCATTTCTGTGAGTATGATGTTTGTATCCCATAAGGCCGCTTTTCTCGCGCTACCAGTAATCCCTACAATTTATACAACAAAACAATATTGAATGTTACTGCCATTTGTGCACTATATAAGAAATACATTTGTAGTGTAAGGATATTTTGCTCTCCTCATATTTAACTACTAGCAAACCACGCGGCGCATGCACCTTGCGTGCACACTTACCCCCATGCGTGCCACTGTGCACTTACCACCACCCCTTTGGGCCCCTTGGACCTATTGTTCAATCCAAGAGTCCCAATCCCTGTGAATGAAGCACCGCTAATGCAAAGCATCAGCATGGTGGGCATATAGACTGCTTTTGGTTAGCATAAAAGATATATATATCTTATTCAACCTCACAACTTTGTATGTTACCATTGTGCCTTTTATGCGCAGGCACATAAATTGAAAAGTTCAGTCAGGCCCATCAGAGGAACTGTGAGGGGGCAATTGCAGGTAACTTTGCTGACTTTCCTTCTATCTAATAATTGAAGAACGGGGGTAAGACAAAGCTCTTTTACCTCCTGTTCTTCAATAAATCGAAAAAACAAGTTATTATAGTGATGGAGATACCTGTTTTATTGTGGAAGACAATTTGTAAATGTATGCAGTTTATATTTTATTCCTATGGTTTTAAATGTTTCATTGAATATGTATGTAATAGTTTGTAAGTGGCCACTCACCTGCTTGCATTTGGTCTGCCTGGTGCTAATCATCAATTTGGTCTAGAAGATAGAACTTGGTATACAAAGCACTCCTGGGTCTTTTTCAAAGAAATTTTTATTCAAACCTTAAAGCGAAACCTGTCCAGATTTTTGTACTTTCAGAGCTTCAGTTGGTTGCAAACAATTATTTCATAGACAATGACTACTTCTTCCATACCCAACCTCAAAGTACATGGGCCTACAAAAAAGAAGCAGGACCAGTGATAGTGATTAGGATGGGTCCTACATGCCAGGTTTTGGGCATCTTTAATGTTCAAGTTGACCCTTATGCATTTTACCTGTCTGAAAGTCAGAAACTGCTGTCTAAACCTGTGTGAAGTCAAGGCTGCTGGCTCATTTATGCTGAATGTTTTTACCCAGGGAGCGTTGATTCTATCACATATTTAAAGAGAGACTGCCCTGCAGCCTATTTTACCATCTGATATTCTTGTGTCATTCCCCATCCTGGCCCATTCATATTTTTTTTTTTTTGGAAGTTGAGCAAAAAAAGATTAGGTGAGGGGGTTCTACAGACCAAAGTCTACGAAAGAAAGTCCCAGCACATATTTTACTTTAGAGGGGACAATGTCCATTAGAATAATGTGTGTGGCCTGACCCAGTATACAGTAGTGTTTTCACTCTGAGCTAGCTAAGCGCTTTGCAGATAACGTGGCAGTGTCATGTGGATAGCTAAAACAAAAAACTGTATGCTTTCTTGTAGTACATTAAAATGCCCATAAGGGGGCTCTGTACTGTTTTTTTGCTCTCAGAATGTGTCTATAGAAAGACGATGTGAGAGAGAGGAAAATACATCCATTTTAAATACAGGGTAACTCTACTGCAATCAATTACATTACCCCAGTGAGGTAGGAAACACCAATTCTACCTTCCTGGGTGGGCACTAACAATTCTTGTGCAGTGGCGGACAGCTCACGGTCATTGCAGTACACATAGGGTCGTATTTATAAAGGTTTATTAAACTTTTCGCCTTCTTTAACACAACTTTTTGCCTAATTTGGACTTTTCTCTATTTATAAAGCAGTGACGAAAGGTCATTACCGCTACATTTCGCTTTTCGCCAACATCGCTGCGGTAAACGCTGAAACATATTTATAAAATGGCGAAAAGTGTACTTTTGCGTTAAGTTCAGCCATTCTAATTCGCCAAGTCTGAGGTGGCGAAAACGCATCAGTAGGCATTTATTTATCTGCCAATGGGTCCATGGAGGTGTCAGTACATTGTGGAGTGTTTTCAATACTAATAAGTACTCAGGGGTGTTAGACTATTTCAGAATTTACTGTAATACGATCTGAGATTTCGATTTTTTAAGGTAAATTTTTCGCTTTTTAAATTTTTTTTTTTTTTTGAAGGTTCCGATTTTTTTATTTACCAATAAAGTCAAATGGGGGTCTGAGGGACTATATAAAGGGCATTATTTTCTGCTTTTTTCCCACCAACCTTTACCATAATTTTTTAAACTTTCAACTTTTCCTTTCATCAAAGTTATTAAAAAGGCGAATTTTCATCAAAAGCGAAAACTATGTAGCAAAAAGTAGCACTAATAATGCTAAAAAAGTTCAGCACATATGATGGTAAATAGGTAAATTGCTGGGGGTTTTTCAAAGTAGTATTAAATTGGTTAATACACACAGAACATTATCTTTGTTATTAAAAATAGCCTAACACATTTGGGTTTTTTTTCAGCCAAGATATAAATAGTATAAAACTCAAAAGACAAATTTCTCTATTTCATTTATATGATGATAGTGTAAAACTCAAAAAGTACACTGTGATATACGCTGTTATATACACTGTGAATTGCACTCTTATATACACTGTGATATACACTTATATACACTGTTATATACACTGTGATATACACTTATATACACTGTAATTTTTACTGTGATGTACACAGTTATATACACTGTGATGTGGAATGTGATGTAGACTGTTATATACACTATGATGTACACTGTGATTTACACTGTGATACACACTGCGATGTACACTGTGATATGCACTGTGATATACACTGTTATATACACTGTGATTTACACGGGTATGCACTGTGATATACATTGTTATTCACACTGTGATGTACACTGTTATATACACAGTGATATAGACTGGGATGTACACTGTTATATGCACTGTGATGTACACTGATATGCATTGTGATATACATTGTTATATACACTGTGATGTACACTGATATGCACAGTGATGTACACTGTTATATACACTGTGATGTACACTGATGGCACTGGGTATACATTTTTACACTGTGATATGCACTGTGATGTAAACTATGATATGCACTGTGATGTACACTGTTATATACACTGTGATGTACACTGTGATATGCACTGTGATTTACACTGTTATATGCACTGTGATGTACACTTATATGCACTGTGATGTACACTGTGATATACACTGTGATGTACACTGTGTATGCACTGTGATTTACACTGTTATATGCACTGTGATGTACACTTATATGCACTGTGATGTACACTGTGATATGCACTGTGATGATACACTGTGAATGCAGCTGGGATTTACACTGTATTGCCCTGTGATGTTAACTAATATGCACTGTGATGTACACTGTGATATGCACTGTGATGTACACTGTGATATGCACTGTGATGTACACTTATATGCACTGTGATGTACACTGTGATATGCACTGTGATGTACACTGTTATATACACTGTGATGGTACACTGTGATATGCACTGTGATTTACACTGTTAATGCACTGTGAGTACACTGTTTATATGCACTGTGATGTACACTGTGATATGCACTGTGATGTGGAATGTGATGTAGACTGTTATATACACTATGATGTACACTGTGATTTACACTGTGATACACACTGCGATGTACACTGTGATATGCACTGTGATATACACTGCTATATACACTGTGATTTACATTGTTATTCACACTGTGATGTACACTGTTGTATACACAGTGATGTAGACTGGGATGTACACTGTTATATGCACTGTGATGTAGACTGGGATGTACACTGTTATATGCACTGTGATGCACACTGATATGCATTGTGATATACATTGTTATATACACTGTGATGTACACTGGTATGCACAGTGATGTACACTGTTATATACACTGTGAGGTACCCGGATATGCACTGGGATATACATTATTTACACTGTGATATGCACTGTGATGTAAACTATGATATGCACTGTGATGTACACTGTTATATACACTGTGATGTACACTTCGTTACATCACAGTGCATATCACAGTGAAATAATGTATATCCCAGTGCATATCAGTGTACATCACAGTGTATATAACAGTGTACATCACTGTGCATACCAGTGTACATCACAGTGTATATAACAATGTAATTCACAATGCATATCAGTGTGCATCACAGTGCATATAACAGTGTACATCCCAGTCTAAATCACAGTGCATATAACAGTGTACATCCCAGTCTACATCACTGTGTATACAACAGTGTACATCACAGTGTGAATAACAATGTAAATCACAGTGTATATAGCAGTGTATATCACAGTGCATATCACAGTGTACATCGCAGTGTGTATCACAGTGTAAATCACAGTGTACATCATAGTGTATATAACAGTCTACATCACATTCCACATCACAGTGCATATCACAGTGTACATCACAGTGCTATACAGTGTACATCACAGTGCATATAACAGTGTAAATCACAGTGCATATCACAGTGTACATCACAGTGTATATAACAGTGTACATCACAGTGCATATCACAGTGTACATCACAGTGCATATAAGTGTACATCACAGTGCATATCACAGTGTACATCACAGTGCATATCACAGTGTACATCACAGTGCATATAAGTGTACATCACAGTGCATATAACAGTGTAAATCACAGTGCATATCACAGTGTACATCACAGTGCATATAAGTGTACATCATCACAGTGCATATAACAGTGTAAATCACAGTGCATATCACAGTGTACATCACAGTGTATATCCAGTGTACATCACAGTGCATATAAGTGTACATCACAGTGCATATAACAGTGTAAATCACATTGCATATCACAGTGTACATCAGTGTATATAACAGTGTACATCACAGTGCATATCATAGTTTACA
This sequence comes from Hymenochirus boettgeri, assembly GCA_019447015.1. Classification (NCBI taxonomy): domain Eukaryota; kingdom Metazoa; phylum Chordata; class Amphibia; order Anura; family Pipidae; genus Hymenochirus; species Hymenochirus boettgeri. The sequence continues at coordinate 55,814,849 of CM033474.1, read as the reverse complement.
TCACAGTGCATATCACAGTGTAAAAATGTATATCCCAGTGCATCAGTGTACATCACAGTGTATATAACAGTTACATCACTGTGCATCAGTGTACATCACAGTGTATATAACAATGTATATCACAATGCATATCAGTGTACATCACAGTCATATACAGTGTACATCCCAGTCTATATCACTGTGTATATAACATGTACATCACAGTGTGAATAACAATGTATATCACAGTGCATACCCGTGTAATCACAGTGTATATAACAGTGTATACACAGTGCATATCCAGTGTACATCGCAGTGTGTATCACAGGTGTAACACATGTGTACATCATAGTGTATATAACAGTCTACATCACATTCCACATCACAGTGTATATAACTGTGTACATCACAGTAAAATTACAGTGTATATAAGTGTATATCACAGTGTATATAACAGTGTATATAAGTGTATATCACAGTGTATATAAGAGTGCAATTCACAGTGTATATAACAGCGTATATCACAGTGTACATCACAGTGTATAACAGTGTATATAACATTGTATATAAGTGTATTCACAGTGTATATAACAGTGTATATAAGTGTATATCACAGGTATTTAAGAGTGCAATTCACAGTGTATATACAGCGTATATCACGTGTACATCACAGTGTATATAACAGTGTATATAAGTGTATATCACAGTGTATATGAGAGTGCAATTCACAGTGTATATCACAGTGTACATCACAGTAATTAAAAATTGTTTCCATGAAAGGAATACAGTCAGAAGCAGAATTTTTAAATATTGTCAAGTTGTAGTTGGAATTTTGTGATTCTCATTGTGCCATTTGGAAATGTGTTAGCAGAATAGCCCATGTAGATTTAGGGAGAAATCTACCACCAACAACAGCCACTAATGCTACATTCCCACTTGGCATTAAGGTCTATGAAGCACATTAATAAAGAAATATGTTGCAAGTAACGTAACGTTGATTATAATAATAAATGGTAGAGTGGTCTACACTGGGGGGGGGGGGATCAGCTTTGTAGTAAGCTAAATAATTTGACTTGAAATTACAAATGTTGTTTCTTTTCTAGCTAGTGAAACCAAAAGATAATGGCAAATTTCTAAACATCTTTCCATTCACTTGAACTGACCACTTGACACTTTCTAGATTAAATCACCAGAGGCATAACCAAGCCTCATTGCCACTTTCTTGATGAAATGCACCTGGATCTATTCTGAGGGTACACAGAATAAAAATGTTTCTAAATATACAAAACCAAAACACAATAATAAAAATCCATGTGTCTACTCCAAAAGAAGTTTGAAATTGACATGCCCACTTTCATTGTGATAGAAATGTAATTGAGTTTTAAAACTTGCGGCACACACAGACACACACATTAATAGGGCTTTTGGCAATGTCAAGCCAAATTCAAAGTTTATAATTAAAAACTTTCCCTTGTAGTTTTACAGTGAAATCCCCCATTCACATACTTCCTCTACACTAAGAACACATTAGGTGTGCCCTAAAAGCAATGACTCCTTAAGTACAAGCTTTTTGCTGTAAACAAAACAAACAGTGTTATAGTATAGTATAGTATAGTATAGTATAGTATAGTATAGTATTTGAGGTTGAATAAGACATACAGTACGTCCATCCAGCCCAACCCATCTAGCATATCCTCATTTCCTGTCTAACTGTTGATCCAGAGGAAGAAAAAAAACCACCAAATTTATGAAGGGGAAAAAATTCCTTCCTGACTCCAAGTGGCAATCGGAAATTTCCCTGGATCAACTCTACTTTATGGATCAATACCAGTAACTTGCAATATTCCTTGTTTGCAGAAACTCATCCAGCTTTTTTTTTAAACTGACCAATGAACCTGCCATAACATTGTCCACTGGAAGACAGTTCCATAGCTTTACCGTTCTCACAGTGAAAAACCCTTTCCGAACTTGAAGCCTAAACCTTTTTTCTTCAAGTCTTAAGGGATGTCCTCATGTCCTTTGACATGTTGTATTGGTGAACAATGTCCCTTTTCCTCAATGTCGCCTTTTCTCCAGCGTACATAATTGTAACTTTTCCGTCTCTCTTCATATTTAAGCTCGCCAATCCCCTTATTAATTTAGTTGCCTTCTCTACCCTTTCCATTTCAAGATGGCCTTTTTGTACACAGGATCCAAAATTGCACTGCATATTCCAAATGAGGCCTTACCAATGCTTGTGAGAGAGGGAGAATTACATTTTCCTCCCTTGAATCCAACCTCTCTTTATACAAGACAATACCATGCTGGCTCTGGCTGTTGTCGCCTGGCACTGCTTGCTAACTTTAAGTTTGTTATCCACCAAAACTCCAAGATCCCTTTCCAACAGGGATTCACTTAACACAGAGCCATTTATAGTATATGTTGCACAAGGATTTTTAAGTCCAAAATGCCTTACATTTATCAACATTTCATCTGCCACTTAGCAGCCCAATGTACAACTATCTAGATCCCCTTGCAACGATTGCACATCCTCTTAGTTTTTAATGTTGGACAAAGTTTTGTGTCGTCAGCAAACACAGAAACCTTGCTGACAATACCCACTTCCAAATCATTAATAAATATTAAATGAAGCGGCCCAGCACAGAACCCGTGGCACCCCACTTAGCACATTAGTCCATAATGATGAAGCCCCATTACAACTACTCTCTGCATCCTATATTAACCAATTTTCTATCCACAGACCAACAGACCTTAGCATACATTAGTCACCTATGGGGGACTGTATCAAAACCCTTTGCAAAATCCAAGTAAACTACATATTTATATTTCTCCCTCATAAAAGCCAAGCAAGTTAGTTTGACAAGATCTATTCCTCCTAAAACCATGCTGGTTACTACTTATAATGTCAGTCCTTGAAACATAATCTAGAACATATTCCCTTATTAAACTTTCCAGGATCTTCCCCACCCACGAAGTTAAACTTACAGGCCTGTAATTACACGGCTGTGAACGACTACCCTTTTGAATATTGGAATAACATCAGCCTTTTTCCATCCAGAGGCACACCACCGGACATGAGGGAATCAGCAAAAATAAGAAACAATGGCCTAGATAAAACTGAACTTGCTCCCTAAGTATTTAGTTCTTTCTGTACCATATCCTCGGTTAACCAAAGTGCACTTGAATCTTTTATACCATTATTGCTACTATACTCTATGTATCTGTACTTGGATCTTCTATAGTGTATACAGAGGGAAAAAAATTATTCAGACATTTGCTTTATCGCCATCCTCCGTAACTATCTTATCCCCATTAATTAATGGTGCCACATTCTCAGTCCTCATCTTCTTACTATTTATATACTACAAAAATGTTTAGGCTTAATGATGCTTTCTTCACTATCCTAACCTTATTATATTTTAGCTAGTTTGATTGCTTTCTTACACTCCTTGTTACAGTTTTTATAATCCCTAAAGCCCTTCTGTTCCCTCGGCCTTAAAGGTTTTAAATGCGTTTTTTTTTTTTTTTCCTTTCCATTTGCCTCTTAACATCAGAATTCAGCCACATGGGCGCGGATTATTTTTTTTTACATTATTTCCCAAATCCCCTTGAACACAGTCCACTTCTGTTCAGTGCCTTTACCTGATAATACATTATCCCAGTTGACATTCTGAAGAGCTGCTTTTAACCTGGGAAAATTTGCCTTCCCGAAATTAAATGTCTTTGTTAACCCAGCGCACTTTTCCTTTCGTAACAAAGTCAAACGCCACAATTTCATGGTCACTATTCCCTAAGCCTCCAGTTACCTTTATATATATAATGCGCTCCACAATGTTAGATATTACCAGATCCAACAGAGCTCCCTTTTCTAGTAGGAACCTCATCCGCCTGTGAGAGAATATTATCCTGCAGCAAAAAGGAACTCATCGCCTTTTTCTGTGATGGCAGTTCCACCACACCAATCAATGTCAGGTAATTGAAGTCCCCCATAATGAGCACACTCCCCAAACTTGCAGCCCTTGGCATCTGCATATGAAGTTGACTCACCTCCTCTCTGCTAGCATTTGGCGGCTTATAGCAGACACCACAATGACATTACCCCCTTTCCTGTTGCATAATTCCACCCATATTGCCTCCACTTTATCATCCATATCGCCAGTTATCTCTTCTTTTAAATTTGGCTTCAATTCTTTTTTAAAACATCCCCCTCCCCTTTCCTTTTTTTGTCCTGCCTAAACAAGGCATATCCTTCTATATTTACAGCCCGTCGTGGTGTAGTGGCAGGGTGAGAAGATGGGTGCAGGGAGTAGTGTAGTGTAGTGTAGTGTAGTGGCAGGGTGAGAAGATGGGTGCAGGGAGTAGTGTAAATCCCCCCCATACTGGCCCCATTGTGTAGTGTAGTTTAAATTTACCTTCCCTCTTTCCTCCGCCGCACTGAACTCCGGCAGCCGCGTCCGTGATTGCCGCTCAGCCAATCACAGACGCGACTGCCGGTCCCGCCCCTCTGCTTGCATTTTCTCGCAAGCAGAGGGCCTGGCATGCGGCGGAGGAAAGAAGGTAAGTAATATTTGGGGCACTTTTCTGAACTTAAAACTATAGCGGTTGGGGTTGGGGGGACAGGGAGAATATTATATGAAAACATTTTAAGAAGGGTGGACATGCACTTTAAATAGAAGCAGCCCCAACACAGAACCCTGTGGCACCCCACTTAGCACTTTAGTCCATAATGATGAAGCCCCATTAAACAACTACTCTCTGCATCCTATTCATTAACCAATTTTACCATGTAACAAATGTGACTCCCCAGACCAACAGACCTTAGCTTATACATTAGTCACCTATGGGGGACGTATCAAAAGCCTTTGCAAAATCCAAGAAACTACATCTACTGCTATGCCAGAGTCTAAATTTCTACTTACTTCCTCATAAAAGCCAAGCAAGTTAGTTTGACAAGATCTATTCCTCCTAAATCCATGCTGGTTACTACTATAATGTAGTCCTTGAAACATACTCTAGAAAATGTTCCCTTATTAACTTTCAACCCCCACCACGAAGAACTTACGCCCTGTGTACCCTTATGCTACCCTGAATATGGAAAACACAGCAATTGAGCTTGGGATCTGATAGGGGCTAGGCGTACGATATGTAACTGAAAAAAAACTGAAGCTCCTGAGGAGTATTTTATCCGGTCCAGGAGATTTATTAATGTTAACCTTATTTCGTTTCTTTCTGTACCATACCTCGGTAACCAAAGTGCACTTGAATCTTTTACCATTATTGCTACTATACTCTGATATCTGTACTTGTATCTCTATAGTGTATACAGAGGGGAAAAAAATATTCAAGACATTTGCTTATCGCCATCCTCCGTAACTATTTATCCCATTAAAAGGGCAACATCTCATCCTCAACTAAAATATAAAAAAAAAATAGGCTTAGTGATTCTTGTTCAGCTATCCTAACTTCATTATTAATTTTAGCTAGTTTGATTGCTTTCTTACACTCCTTGTTACAGTTTTTATAATCCCTAAAGGTCCTTTCCGTTCCCTCTGACTTAAAGGTTTTAAATGCCTTGTGTGTGTAGCAGCACACTCTGTTTCCCTAGATGAAAAGAAGCAAAATTGCCAAAATTTTATTAGAGGAAGGTTGACGTGGGTGCAAAGGATAAATCTTTATATTAAGCTAAAGATTCACTTCATTTCAGTTTAACTAGCAGAGCATTTCATAAAGACACAGTTTGGTAACCAGGTGAAAGACGTCTAAGCAAAATGCTATTTAAAGACCTGTCAGTTCTCTTTCACATCTTTAAGGCATTCTTTGTCTGAGGAGGGAATAACTATAATTATAAGTCTTATATTTGCTATAAAGTTTGTATAATGCCTTGCATCTTGTCTTGTTCTAATTAGGAGTCAGGACCTCCTTTTAAAAATTAATTAGCAATTCTCCCCCCCAGTTTTTTCCTATAATAAACAGAACATAATGTAAATTCTTCATCTGTCAGTTTCGGTTCAGAAAACAAGATTTTTTGGAAAGGGATAATTTTACTTTTCCTTTGATATGGAAGTTAGAGTAAAACATGTTATTATTGAACGGTACAGCTAAAAGTTTGACCATTCAAATCTCAGACCCATTAGAGATAAAATGTGAATTAAATATTGCAAAACCATTCTACAATCAGATGGGTAAACTGTCATATATCCTCTGCCAGGATTATTTTTAGGTCTTCTTAACTAAAAACAAAAGTGTGTTCCTTTTCAGGTGTTCACATTGCTAGAAAATTGAAAAAATTGGAATGAAATCATCAGACACTGCACAGATATTCTTTGAAGATGTCAAAGTTCCATGCAACTTTTTAATTGGGGAGGAGGATGGGTTATATATCAAATGTTGCAATTCCAAGAGGAGCGGATGTGGGGAGTAGCAAACGGTAAGCACTGTTTTCTTTACACTTTTTTTTGGCTTTAGGGCAGTGGGTTTTTATTCTGATCATTTTAAATACACGTTTCAAATTAGGAAAAATTAATTAGAGTCTCCAGATGAATGTGGATGAGCAACAGGATTTAGAAAAGGATGAGGAAAGGTTACTTTCTGAGCAATGACGTTAGTGGCTGTGTTCGAATGCCTCACCAGGACTGAGGGAATTGCATGATGATTAAGTGGGGAAAGTAATACTGGAAATGTTAACATCACATTTCTGCTTAGAACCTTAAAGAGGCATTCCAATTAAAATATAACCTGTGCTATAATAGTGTGCTGTGTTAACGTATCATCCATCTAACTATTTATAAATCAGAACAAGCAAAGCTTTCAGAAGTTTTTCTGCAACCTATTATTTGCAACAAGTACCATTTAAGGCCAGGCCTCAAGTGGACACATTTAGCCATATGCTGCCATTTGTTTAAAGTCTGCAAGAAGTAAGAAGAATAACACAAAATGATGTCCACTTTAAAATGAAATGAAATCTTCATGAAAGACAGATAAATATTATGGCGGAGAATTATTATGAAATCCAGTCATACTTAATGAAACAAACCTCAGTAAAGTCTCAAACGTAGATTAGTTCATTTTATATGTAAGAATTATATAACACAGAAAACAGCATAGTTGTACTCCTGCAGTACAGCTGTATAGTAGGGCCAGGGCTCTGTATTTACAGGTAAATCACATTGTAAAGAGCACAAGTGGACAGTGATATGTTGGTCTGATGCAGCAATTCGTTAAAATAAGTGTTGATTGGTTGCTTTGGATTACTGTACTGTATAATACTTCATAATCTCCATTTATTTAAATAATATATGGTAAATTCAGAGCAAAAAAAAGCCATTTATAAAAGAAAGATTTTAAAGGGCAAGTCCACCCCTTTAATGACGTTGTAATAGGTAAATCACCTTAAACCAAAAACTGTAATGTATAGAAAGATGGATAGACAACCTGAATGCTACCATGTGTTGTTACTCTGCCCCTCTTTTACTTCCTGTTTTTTTCAGTTAGAAGCTGTCAGTCAGGGAGGATGGATGCTATTCACCTAGATCCCTCCCTGAGCATGTGTGAGCTTATAAAAGAGAGCTTAGAGAGGAGGCAGAAACATTTCATTAGGCAACTATTGGGGTTGGGGGTGATTTGCCCATACATAATTTTCATTTGAAATTTGAACATGGTAAACACAGATTAAAAGTGTATGAGGATCTTCATGGCATTTAAAGGATATTTAGATATAGGGTTTCTAATGACAGTTATCATTAATTGTTCCTACATGACATATTTAATTCTAACTTAGTGCTGACACAAATGGACAACATCATAAAAGAAACTATTAACTACACCAGCCAAAGGAAGTCTTTGACCAACCAGTTTTAGATAACCAGGTGGTCATATCGTCGAGCGAATTGGCAACTGAAATGGAGCTTCTCGCTCATTAACTGTATCGTGCGTTGGTAAGTTGGTACAAATGCATAGTGATAATCTACACTCTACAACAGGAGATAACATCTTGAATACATGTAAGAGGTGACCTAAAGCAGCAAAGGCACACTTTGTTAAAAGGAGGAAAGGTTCGTCACACGAAGATTTGAACCGAGCCCCGACCCACAACGCATTTGTGCGATGAATGGCCTTTTTGTCAGAGAATCCCACGTGTGTATGCATTCGGTCAGAGGTCATTGCACGTATATGTCAGGGCTCGGTGACACATCTGTAAATTACAGACAGTGAGTGTGACTATTGCAAAAAACAAATGTTTACCTACAGCAAAGCTGGCCATGCATTATTTATAAGCAGTGATGTCGAATTTTGGCATTGTGTAACTAAGGCACCTACAACCAAGGAATCAATAACATAAATCATTGGGTTAAAATACAATTTTGGACCAACAAGCCTCTCTGAGTAGCTAAGAACCACTGATACTGTGAATCTGGTAATTACCATAAGCTGCTATTTGAAACATCCCCTTTACGAAACAAAGTTCTAAACATACAACATTTTTGTGAAAAGTGGAATGGACAAGCTGTTTTAAGAGTTAAATATTTTTGGGGTTTTATAGACACATCCATATTTTCTGATTCTGCCTTTTTGAATGTAGGAATGTATGTTGAAGGAAATGACGTCACCAAACTGCTTCCATGGCTAAATTAAAAGCTGGGAGACTTGCGCGAGAATTAAGCGATAGTTGCCTTCAATACTGGGGAGGAATGGGATTTACAAGTGAAGTTCTCGTAAGTCGGTTTTATGGTAAGTAGACAGATTGGCTTGTTCAATTTATTTTCTTCACTTTATATCATTCACTTTATAGTCTCTTTATCTCTGTTCTCATCCTTTCAAGTAACATTTCTAAATGACTTGTGAAGGTTTCATTCATCCAGGGCATGGTATATCTGTGTATTCAATCAGATCAACTGGACTTGAAATGTAGTTCTTGAAGACGTTTCGCTAGTCATCCGACTGGCTTTCTATCCATCATTCTGAATTGAGAAAGCCAGTCGGATGACTAGCGAAACGTCTCAAGAACTACATTTCAAGTCCAGTTGATCTAATTGAATACAACAGATATTTCTAAATGACATTCTTTCAGCTGCTTTCATTTGTTCCTACTTGTGAATAAGGTGTGTGTTTTTCTTCCTATATTTATGCATTGTTAATCCATATTTCTTTGATCACAAAGACTGTGTGTATATATGTTATATATATATATATATAAATATATATTTATATACATATATATAATATATATTTTTTTTTTAATGTCTGAGGTTACTCTTTGCTAATTTGTTAAAGGCCACACACTAAATAAATCCTACTGGTCTCAATGTTATTATATTGCAGTATTTCCCCACAAGAAGTAAATTAATACTGATCAAATGTGAGTAGATGTCTTGCCCAGATCATATACCAGAGCGCGAAAGCACAAACAGGCCAAGTAAGCAATTTATTAAATAACTAGCAAAAGACACAATGGAGGGTTAATCCACTTCCTTGGATCCCTTAGGACAGTTTTTTTGGGGGGGGATGCCAATTTGTCATTTCTTACCTCACTTGCTGAAGTATTACTGGCTTACAATGTGTTATTACAGAGATTCCCACTGAATGAAATTCGGACAAAAATGACATATAATAATAGCTTATATGTTTCCTGGTAAAGTGGAATGTTGAGATCGGGTCAGGAATTTTAAGTTACCTATTCACAGTAATAAAAGTTGTTTGTTTTCGAGCAGTGATAAATAGAATGTGACATCAGAGATCCGACTCATCCACCTACTTGTTTGTTTTTCTCCAATGAATTATGTTTTAGTCTATTTACATTTATGGGGTTAGACTAGCTCACATAAATTTGGAATATGAAACTTGATGGTAATATGTGCTGCATATTGTCTTGTGTTTTATTTAGACATTATTCCTTATTTTAGAGAATTGCTCTTAATAAAAAAAAAAAAGGCAACATTTACTACTTTGTGTAAATGCTGTATGTATTGTGTAAAAAATTAATAATCTGGGTGTTTGGTCACCAGCAGATCCACTATATGATTAATCAAAAACTGTCATGAGTGTGTTCTTGGGAAGCCTTTTGAAATGAAATGAGATCATATCGTTTGGAACAAGCATGACTGGCACTTGGCGTCGCTACGCCACCGGATTATAGTTTTGGGGGTGGACATGCCCTTTAATCTATTTATTAATGATTTGGAAGTGGGTATTGTCAGCAAGATTTCTGTGTTTGCTGATGACACAAAACTTTGTCGACCATTAAAAACTTCAGAGGATGTGCAATCATTGCAGGGGAATCTATATGATTGTCACAATGGTCTGCTAAGTGGCAGATGAGATTCAATGTTGATAAATGTATGGTGATGCATTTTGGACTTAAAAATCCTTGTGCTGCTTATACTATAAATGGCTCTGTGTGAAGTGAACTCCCGGTTGGAAAGGGATCTTGGAGTTTTGGTGGATAGCAAACTTAAAGGAAGCAAGCAGTGCCAGGCAGCGACAGCTAGAGCCAGCATGGTATTGTCCTGTATAAAGAGAGGTATGGATTCAAGGGAGGAAAATGTTATTCTCCCTCTTTACAAAGCATTGGTAAGGCCTCATTTGGAATATGCAGTGCAAATTTGAAATCCTGGTTACAAAACAGACATCTTTGAAATGTAAAGGGTTCAGAGAAGGGCAGAGAAGGGGATTGGGGGAGCTTGAATATGAAGATAGACTGGAAAAGTTACAATTATGTACGCTGGAGAAAAGGCGCTTACGTGGAGATATGATTACTGTATATAAATACATTAATGGGCCATACAATAAACTATCTGGGGCATTGTTCACCAATAGAAACATGGAGGAACACGAGGACATCCCTTAAGACTTGAAGAAAAAAGGTTTAGGCTTCAAGTTCGGAAAGGGTTTTTCACTGTGAGAACGGTAAAGCTATGGCACTGTCTTCCAGTGGAGTTGTGTGGGAGTTCATTGGTCAGTTTAAAAAAAAGTGGATGAGTTTCTGCAAACAGGAATGTTGCAAGTTACTGGTATTAATACATAAAGTAAATTGATTCAGGGAAATTTTCCCTTCATAAATTTGGGGGGGTTTTTTTTGCCTTCTTCTGGATAACAGTTAGGCAGGAAATGAGGAATTGCTAGAGTGTTGGACTGGATGGACATATGTCTTTATTCAGCCTCAAATACTATACAAATACTACATCCCTAACCTTGATAATACTATTTAAGGTGGGGGTGAAGATCGAATCCAGCTACTGCCCTTCAAGTCCAGCTAAGGCCCTTCAAGCCAAGCTACTGCCCATCAAATCCAGCTTCATGCCCATCAAAGATCAGCTACTGCCCATCAAGTCCAGCGTCTACCCATCAAGTCCGGCTACTGCCCATCAAGTCTAGGTACTGCCCTTCAATTTCAGCTACTGCGCATCAAGTCTAGGTACTGCCTATCAAGTCTAGGTACTGCCTATCAAGTCCAGCTACTGCCCTATAAGTCCAGCTACTGCTATTCAACTCCAGCTACTGCCATTCAACTCCAGCTACTGCCTTTTACATCCAGCTGCTGCCCTTTAAATATAGCTACTGCCCTTTAAATCCAGCTACTGCCCATAAAATCCAGCTACTGGCTTTTAAATCCAGCTACTGGCTTTTAAATCCAGCTACTGGCTTTTAAATCCAGCTACTGGCTTTTAAATCCAGCTACTGCTTTCAAGTCCAGCTACTGTCTTTCAAGTCCAGTTACTGCCCTTTAAATCCAGCTACTGCCCTTTAAATCCAACTACTGCCTTTCAAATCCAGCTATGACCCCTCAAACATTTGCATACCCTGTTCATAGCTGTTGTATTCAGTTAGATCAACTGGACATGAAGATCTTGAAGACATTTTGCTAGTCATCTGACTGGCTTTCTCAATTCAGTATGACTTTTACAAGAATCTATTGTCAATAAGTACCCTGGCAAGTCCAAATTAGCATATAACAGCAAGGTATTCGGGACCTTCTGAATGGAAGGTATGATTGCCTTGTGGGGGAGACCAAAGCAGCTGCACCAAGAGCCCAATCCTCAGGTCAGGACTCGAAGATGTGTACCTGCATCTTAAGGAAAAAAGGACATGCCTTTGAGTATGATAATGTCAGCATCTTGGCAAAGGAACAGGATTGGTTCAAGAAAGGTGTCAAGGAGGCCATTTATGTAAAAATAAAGAAACCAAGCCAGAATAGAGGTGGGGGTGTCGACACCCTAGACAATTTCGATAACACCTCTTAGCCACAATGCAATCACACCTTGCATTTAGAAGGTCCCTAACACATTGCTGTGATATGCTATTTGGGACTTACCAGTGTATTTATTGCCAACAGATAGTTGTACAAGTCATTCTTAACTGAGAATGTCGGTCGGATGGCTAGAGAAACATCTTTAAGCACTAAACTTTAGGTCTAGTTCATCTAACTGAATACAACAGATATACCATGACCTAGACGAATGAGAACCTTCACAAGCACATACTATTCACTTAATTACATTATATTATAAACACCAATTATATATATTAGGTGGTGGTCTCATAATAAGAGCATAATCACTACCATGCTTACCACCTAGCTAAATATGAACACTTCCCTAAGGAGCTTCACGAGCACTCAAAGCCACAAGCGCTTATTAAAAGCAGTTGGTATCTAATATGAAATACATGAAGCAGTGGCTATCAACTAATACCTGAAGTTTTATGTCAAATATGTAACTTCAACAAATTAGGCAGCACAAACTTTAAATATATTAAGGTCACATCCAAAAGTATAGAGCAACTTTTCAGGACCTAAATGCATCCTTCCTATACACCATGGTTCAACCAAAAAAAGTGAAAACTTGACAAGTAGCGTGCATTTTCATTTGAGCTGCTTTGCAAGGAAGGAGGCGGAGTATTGTGGTTTCCAGGGCTGCAGTGAAATTAGCATTAAAGATTTTTAACATAGGACACAGGTGGCAGCAATTTTTAGATGGCAAATCCAAGCTTTATATTAAGTTAGATCTATAATGTGCAATATGCATGATAAAACATACATTAATACTGTATGTGAAATATTTATTCAAACTTACCAGGCGTTTTCATAGGTAAACATATAAGTGATTTGTTTTTGTGGCTTGGCCCTGTGCTTGTGTTGGTAAGCAGGCACATCCAGTCAGCTTGGCAACCATTGGTTATCCACATTTTGCTGCCATTTATAATGTAGTCACCTCTTTTTTTCACAGCTGTGGTTTTAATATCTGAGAAGAGAGCATTCAATTAAATAAATTAATAGTATTGTCTAAAGGGAGATTACAAAATGACCTGTCCGCGCTTCTGATGACCAAGTAAAATGATTTCTGGAAGAGAACACAGTTTCATTATTTCGCTCTAAACGTTAATATAAAATCTTCATACACTTGAATGCTACTGCAATGCAATAGATTGGAATTTGACAGGCTGTATCTTGGGAACCAGACAAAACAAAGGCAAGTGGTAAAGCTAAACAGGGACAATATGCAGAAAAATAAAATTCAGCATATACACAAATTATAATAAGATATCAGTCAATGCATTTCGTCAGCCATATTGCCGACTGGGGATAGTCCAGCTTCAGCAAAATGTCAGAGATGTAAAACTGCTATCGCCATTACATAAATCCTAGATATATATCTCAAATAAATTTCTACTCACTTGTATCACCTCCTAAAAGTGAAAGCAACTGCTGCAGTTTGGACCTAACAAAAGGTTTGGACCTAACAAAAAGGACGTTTCCTGTGAGTAAAACAAACTAGAGTGGAACGTGTCCCTTGCTCTAAAGGACCTTGATCTCAAGGACATAGAAAAAGAAGGACATTTAATCATTTGATGGTTGTATGGGGTGTGTGAAAGTTTGAAAATAAGTTTGAAAATAAGTATTATTTGTACTGTGTTAAGGACTGTGTGTGCAGGACTGTGTGTGCAGTAAGCAGATTAATCTTTCTTTCTTTCAGTTAAAGGTGTGCGCTGGGCTTCTATATTCTAGTATTGTATCTGTTGTAAACACAAACAGGTTGTGAAAGGGTTAATAAGCATATTGTTTTTTCCCTCTCTTCCTGGCTCTTGCACTAATTGGTGTGGGGGCTGGGGCCTATTAGTTAAATAGGATTCACATTGGTTGGACCTGTGGTTTGGACCTAACAAAAGGAAGTTTCCTGTGAGTGAAACAAACTAGAGTGGAACGTGGCCCTTACTCTAAAGGACCTTGATCTCAAGGACATAGAAAAAGAAGGACATTGAAACAAGAAGGGCAATTAAACAAGGTTTGTGCATCACTGTGCTGGTGTTGTGTATTAGAAGGGACAGTTTTGTCGGTACCATGCAATGTGCATCCTGCCACATGTATAGGAACCTGGACCAGACGTTCCAGGGAATCTATGTCTCTGTCAGGTGTGAGTGAGTTGCCCGTTTGGAAGCTGAGGTGGAGAGTCTAAGCGGGCAGCTTGCAGCATTGCAGGGATTGGCACTGGCTGGGGCCTGTATAGAGGTGGGTGGAAGTGGGACAAGGAAGGTTGAGGGGGGAGGTAGTTTTGTTAGGGTTACTAGGGAAAGTGGGGGACAGAAGGGTAGGGTGGCTTCTTCCCAGATTGCCCATCCCAACAGATTTGCCATCTTAGGTAATGAAGTGGAGGACATCTCAGAATTAGCATGTATGGAGGGGGCTAGTCCCTTGAGCACCAAGGGGACTGCCATCTCTGATACAAGAGAGAAGGAACCAAGGATCAGGAATGCTAGGCAGGTGGTAGTGGTAGGGAACTCCATTATAAGGAAGGTAGATAGGGTAATCTGCTGCCAAGACCCTACATGCCGAACTGTGTGTTACCTGCCTGGTGCATAGGTTCTGCATGCGGTGGATCGTGTAGACAGATTATTGGGTGGGGCCGGATGTGACCCGGCGGTCTTGGTTCACATTGTCATTGGCACCAAAGTTAGAGGAGGAGGTGAGGTCCTTAAACATGATTTCAGAGAGCTAGGGGCCAAGTTAAAAGCAAGGACCTCCATGGTAGTGTTTTCAGAAATACTACCACAGCCACGTGCTAAGCCCGGGAGGACAGCAGGAGCTTAGGGCATTAATGTGTGGCTAAGAGGGTGGTGTAGGAAGAAGGGTTTGGGTTTATGAGAACTGGGCAGACTTTGCTGTCTGCTAGGACCTTTATAGGGATAGGTTGCACCTCACTGATGGCGGTGCAGCTGTTTTAGGGGAGAGATGGCTAGAGGGTTGGAGATTTTAAACTAGGTTGGGGGGGTATTAGCAGTCTCACTGGGATAGATAGCCCAGGAGGAAAGCAGGGTGTAGGCCAGTGGTGGGCGGAAAGGGGGGGGGGCTAGCATAGGGGATAGGGAGGGGGGGGGGGGGGGGGAGGGGGGGGGGGGGGGGGGTTGGGGGGGGGGGGGGGGTTGCCGGGGGGGGGGGGGGGGGGGGCGGCGGCAATGTGTATTTAAAGTGTCGAATAAATTACTAGGATCATTAATATAAATGTAGGTTTGCAAATGCGAGAAGCCTGGCTGACAAAATGGGTGAATTGCCGTTGAATGAAAAGTATGTAATAAGTATGTAATAGCTATAGCAGAAACGTGGTTGAACAGTTCTCACGACTGGGCTGTAAATTTAAAAGGATATGCCTTGTTTAGGCAGGACAGAGAAAAAAGGAAAGGGGGAGGAGTATGTGTTTATGTTAAAAAAGAATTGAAGCCAAATTTTAAAGAAGAGATAACTGGCGATATGGATGTTAAAGTGGAGGCAATATGGGTGGAATTAAGCAACAGGAAAGAGGGTAATGTCATTATTGGTGTCTGCTATAAGCCGCCAAATGCTAGCAGAGAGGAAGTGAGTTAACTTTATATGAGGTTTGCAAAGACTGCAAGTTTGGGGAGTGTGCTCATTAATTACCCTGACATTGATTGGTGTAGTGGAACTGCTATCACAGAAAAAGGCAATGAGTTCCTGAATTTGCTGCAGGATAATTTTCTCTCACAGGTGGTTGAGGTTCCTACTAGAAAAGGAGCTCTGTTGGATCTGGTAATATCTTACATCATGGAGCGCATTATAGATATAAAGGTAACTGGAGGCTTAGGAAATAGTGACCATGAAATAGTGACGTTTGGACTTTGTTATCAAAAGGAAAAGTGCACTGGGTTAACAAAGACTTAAAGGGTATGTCCACCTGAAAAATTAACATTGCCTAAAGTAAAAGAGCCCATTTAAATATGCATGATACCTTTTATGGATTTTGTCTGTGTGCCCTAGTTTGTCTGATGTATGTGCTGTAAGATCCGCTTGGCACATTGAATATTCATGTTGCTGCCTTCCCAATAGCAGACAGTCCGACGTGCGCAGATCCACCCATGCTGCGTCGGACTCGTCGACCCTGCCCGCCCGGGGGATTAAAACGGAACATCCCGTTCCGGAATGGATTTGTAGGTCTCGGGGGGCGCACACACACACACACACACACACACACACACACACACACACACACACACACACACACACCCACACACACACACACACACACACACACACACACACACACACACACACACACACTGCTTCCCCCAGCCACAGAAATGGCTCTTACGTCTGGATTGGATATTTAGATCTTGGGTCTATCTACACACACTCTCCCTGCTTCCCCCAGCCACAGAAATGGCTCTTACGTCTGGATTGGATATTTAGATCTTGGGTCTATCTACACACACACTCTCCCTGCTTCCCCCAGCCACAGAAATGGCACACTTTATGTATGAACTCTCTCCTTTGTCTCTGCCAGCATTGTCTGTTTTACTACAGTTCTGACAATGCAGGAGAGGATCTTTTACATAAAAGCACAGTCATGGGCGGGACCAAAACGCATGGTAATAGCCTCATTTAGTAATCCTCACTTCCTTATCCAGCACAGCTAAGGCCACACCCCCAAAAACGAATAGAACTTCTAGAGACTGCTGCAAAGGTAGGGAATGGAATTTTTTCAAAAGAAAGGCAGGAAAAGGCTTCTGGATGGGTACTACCTTATAATGAAAAAAAATTTTTTTTTGATTTTGGTGAATAGACATACCCTTTAATTTAGGGAAGGCAAATTCTTCCAGGTTAAAAGCAGCTCTTTAGAATGTCAACTGGGATAATGTATTATCAGGAAAGTGGACTGTGTTCAAGGGCATTTTAAGCCAGTTCACATCTAAATTTATTACCTTGGGAAATAAATGTAAAAAAAAATAAATCAGCGCCCATGTGGCTGAATTCTGATGTAAAGAGTCAAATGGAAAGGAAGAAAAAGGCATTTAAGGGAACAAAAGGGCCTTTAGGGATTATAAAAACTGTAACAAGGAGTGTAAGAAAGCAATCAAACTAGCTAAAATTATAATGAAGTTAGGATAGCTGAACAAAGATCACTAAGCCTACATTTTTTTAAAGTATATTAATAGTAAGAAGATGAGAGACTGAGAATGTGGCACCATTAATTAATGGGTATAAGTTGGCGGAGGATGGCGATAAAGCAAATGTCTTGAATACTTTTCCCCCCTCTGTATACACTATAGAAGATCCAAGTACAGATATCAGAGTATAGTAGCAATAATGGTATAAAAGATTTAAGTGCATTTTGGTTAACCGAGGATGGTACAGAAAGAACTAAATAAGGTTATATTAATAAATCTCCTGGACCGATAAAATACATCCTCGGGTACTTAGGGAGCTAAGTTTTAGTTTTATCTAGGCCATTGTTTCTTATTTTTGCTGATTCCCTCATGTCCGGTGGCGTGCCTCTGGATTGGAAAAAGTTGATGTTTTTCCAATATTCAAAAGGGTAGTCGTTCACAGCCGGGTAATTACAGGCCTGTACATTAAACTTCAGTGTGGGGAAGATCCTGGAAAGTTTAATAAAGGAACATGTTCTAGAGTATGTTTCCAGGACTGACATTATAAGTAGTAACCAGTATGGATTAAGGAGGAATAGATCTTGTCAAACTAACTTGCTTGGCTTTTATAAGGAAGTAAGTAGAAATTTAGAATCTGGCATAGCAGTAGATGTAGTTTACTTGGATTTTGCAAAGGCATTTGATACAGTACCCCATAAGTGACCAATGTATAAGCTGAGGTCTGTTGGTCTGGGGAGTCCACATTTGTCATGGATAGAAAATTGGTTAATGAATGGATAAAAGGTAGTTGTAAATGGGGCTTCATCACTACAGACTTAAGTGCTAAGTGGGGTGCCACGGGTTCTGTGTTGGGCCGCTTCTATTTAACTATTTATTATGATTTGAAAGTGGGTATTGTCAGCAAGGTTTCTGTGTTTGCTGACGACACAATACTTTGTCGACCATTAAAAATTCAGAGGATGTGCAATGTTGCAGGGGGATCTAGATAGATTGTCACATTGTGCTGCTAAGTGGCAGATGAGATTCAATGTTGATAAATGTAGGTGATGCATTTTGGACTTAAAAATCCTTGTGCTGCTTTATACTAAAGGGCTCTGTGTTAAGTGAACCCCTTTTTGGAAAGGGATCTTGGAGTTTTGGTCGATAACAAACTTAAAGGTAGCAAGCAGTGCCAGGCGGCAACAGCCAGAGCCAGCATGGTATTGTCTTGTATAAAGAGAGGTATGGATTCAAGGGAGGAAAATGTTATTCTCCCCCTTTACAAAGCAATGATAAGGCATCAATTGGAATATGCAGTGCAATTTTGAAATCCTGTGTACAAAAAGGACATCTTTGAAATGGAAAGGGTTCAGAGAAGGGCAACTAAATTAATAAGGGGATTGGGGGAGCTTGAATATGAAGAGAGACTGGAGAAGTTACAATTATGTATGCTGGAGAAAAGGCGCTTGCATGGGGATATGATTACTGTGTATAAATATAATAATGGGACATTGTTCACCAATAGAACATGTCAAAGGACACGAGGACATCCCTTAAGACTTGAAGAAAAAAGGTTTAGGCTTCAAGTTCGGAAAGGGTTTTTCACTTTGAGAACGGTAAAGCTATGGAACTGTCTTCCAGTGGACGTTGTTATGGCAGGTTCATTGGTCAGTTTTAAAAAAAAAGCTGGATGAGTTTCTGCAAACAGGGAATGTTGCAAGTTACTGGTATTGATTCATAAAGTAGAGTTGATCCAGGGAAATTTCCAAGTCAGGAAGGAATTTTTTCCCCCCTTCATAAATTTGGTGGGGTTTTTTTTGCCTTCTTCTGGATCAACAGTTAGGCAGGAAATGAGGATATTGCTAGATGGGTTGGACTGGATGGACATATGTCTTTATTCAACCTCAAATACTATACTACCATTGCAGGTATTTTATAGAATATAGAATAATAACCAAACTCTTCAGGTTTGCACACGCATGTTATATATGTGGCGCATTCTACACTGGTGAGAACAACATATAAAGTCTAGTAATATATGATTTTAATCAAGAAAAGGACATTTTGACCATAGTCATCATTTTATAATAACAGAGAAGGATTTATCATTTAAAATAAAATCTGATTTTAGGAAACATTTGTGTAAAAAAAACATTTTTATTATTTTATTATGTTTCAGTTTTATTTATAATTTCCACAGTGTCAGGCTTGCATACAATGCATTTAATTGACAAAAAAACATTAATTTCCTTCACTCTGTTCTCTATAATCTATCAGCATGCAAACTGTTATCAGGCAAGTGATGTCTAGTAGGTAAGCTGCCAGCATTTAATTAAACGCACAGAGGCATCTGCATATTAATACTGAATTTTGACACTTGCCAGTCACTGTGAAAAACAATTAAGTTCTCCACAGAAAACCACGTTTGGCTTTCAAATCATTTTCACATTTCTGCAACAAAATGAGGAGTTGGTGAGTTTAAACTTGCAGTTATGTAGAAATTGACTGTATTTGGTAAAAGGTGATGTATGTGTATGTAAGGTGGGAATGTGGTTCCAGATATACCATATATACTCGAGTATAAGCCGAGGTTTTTAGGTTTAAAAATTAACCTAAAAACCTTGACTCGGCTTATACTCGAGTCAAGCGAAAACTTACCTTGTTTCCAGATGCAGCCGCGATTCAGGAAGGAAAGCCGGCAGTTCCCAGTAGTTCTTCGCGGGTGCGCGATGATGTCATCGCGCACGCTGGTGGGATGACGTCATTGCGCAGCCGCGAAGAACTACTGGGAACTGCCGGCTCTGCACAGAGCGAGCAGCAGCCAGCGGACAGCTGAAGACTGAAGACCGGCGGAGAGCTGAAGACTGAAGGATGAAGACTGAAGGATGAAGACTGAAGAGATGAAGACTGAAGACATGAAGACTGAAGAGATGAAGACTGGAGAGATGAAGACTGGCCAGGTACGGTAAGTGAACTGGGGGGGCTCTAGGGTGGGGGACAGTATGCCATACAGTAGCACCCAATACCTTTCTACTATAGGTGTTTGGAAACTACAACTCCCAGCAACGAAAGCATGCTGGGAGTTGTAGTTTCCAAACATCTACAGTGGAATGGTATTAGGGTTACTGTATGGGATTACCGGTACTGTACATTTAAAGGGCAACTATCTACCCTCGGCTTATACTCGAGTCAATCATGGGTTACCGATTTTGGGGGCAAAATGGGTACCTCGGTTTATACTCGAGTATATACGGTATATATTCACCTATCTCCTTTCTACTTCTAGACTGTTTCACATTGCTCTAATAATATGTATAGTCAACAATCCTTTTAGGTAAAGGGCCCGTATTCTAAGTAACTGTGGATAACTTGATAATAAATCTAACTTTTCTTTCAGTGACAAGTTTATTATGTATTCCTAAACCAACTCTCCCTTTCGTGACAATTTAATTTCATGAATGAGAAAACTAAGCAAGAACAAGTGTGGTCAAAATGGGGTTAATAAGAAATCATTAGCAGAACGAGACAAACTCAATTGCTTTACTGTTACATTTGAAAAATTTTACTTTGAAGTAAATGGACACTGCTTATATACAATAGTATATACAATAACTGGCTATAAAGGTAGGGAAGAAGGGGGCTGTACACAATAAATAACTATAGTATACCACTTTAATTAGACATTGTTTTAATGTTGTGATAGATCTCAAGTTTATACTCGGCTCTGAGTGACCCTACATTCTGTATGGTGCAGAGAGTTCCATACAGTCTCCAATAGCTTGCAGTAATTTTTATAACTAAAAGTATTTGGATTAAGGGGATTCCAGACTTCCAATTGAATAGCGTGTTCCATTATATGACGCAGTCACAAGAATAACATGGAAGATTTTTGTAAATTCCCTGATAATTTTCTATTAAGTAAACAAACAACAACAAAAGAAATACGTCTGAGAAATACTGTGATAGCTAAATAAGACAGTGAGATAAAAATCACATTTTATATAAAGTGCCTCCTTACCTTATAGCTGCCTCAAAGAACGCAGGTGCCTTTATCCACTTAATTATAGACTCAATAAAGAATATGTCCTGAGTACTCCTTTATAACTTGTTTATTAATGTTTTCCAAACTTCTCTTTTTGTGAAATCCACTGACCAGAATACTATGCTATCAGGACATAGTTTTCACCCCCCACATGTGATTAAAGGGCTCCCAAAATCCCAATTTACACGGGTATTACGTATTTGTAATGATGCCCAAGATACTGAGCAACAGCTTGACATTATGACAAAAAAATTTCTGGCTCGTAATTACCCAGAGTCTTTATTAACTAAAGCCAAAATGCAGGCTAGACACCCAAAAAATAAATCTAAGGAGGTGACGGGGGTTCCGTTTGTACAAAAATTTAATACCAAATCCCATATCATCAAGGCCAATCTTGATAGATATTGGCCAGTGATTGCCGGGGATCCTATCATGGCTAAGGAAACAAAAATAAAACCGAGATGTGTATATAAGAAAGGCCCTTCTCTGTACTCCAAGTTGGTCCAGGCAGACCCTGTAACGAAATATAAAAAAACACCTTTCTCTTTTTCCACTAAGAAGGGATGTTACAGATGCTGTAATTGCAACGTCTGTAATTCTATTATTGCAGGTTTCTCTTTTAATCATCCTTACTCAGGGAAGAATTTTAAGATCAGGGGGTATTTTAACTGTATTACTGAGTTTTGTATTTATTTATTGAAATGCCCTTGCTCTCTTATATACATAGGTAAGACCATCGGACCGTTTAAGAAAAGGATGCAACGACATAGGAGCGATATTAAACTCGCTTTGCAGAGATCTCAGGAAGGTGGCACTTCAATTAAGGCCAAGTATGAGGATACTCCTATAGCCTCACATTTTGTGGAATGTAGACATTCAGTATCTGATCTTAAAGGGATGGTCATTGATCATATTCCCCAGATGACAAGGGGTGGGGACAGACAAGCATTGCTGCTTCGTAAAGAATCATTTTGGATTTTTACTTTGGATTCGCTGTATCCCAAAGGATTAAATTCTAATTTAGGACTGTCCTGCTTTTTGCCCAAAAGATAACGGTTTTATATCTATATTTATATATTTATGTATCTATATTTATCTATATTTATCTATATTTCTTAAATTTCTATTTTGTATGTTATATATTTATATCTGTGGTGTTTTGTATGTCCTCCTCTAGGTGTCACTAGAGATACACTTCCTGGGTCTATATATGGTTCTATTTTAATGGTTTATTGTAATAAAGTTTTGTCTGAAGAAGGTACTATGTACCGAAACGTCACATTGATGTACCTGTGTATAACCAAATAAAGTACACAGGATCACGCAAGTCTGGTGTGCATGGCTTAAATCTACTTTCTATGGAATTGTGACTATTGTGCCTTAGTCTGCCATTTGGCACCCAGCATATTACACTTTATATTGAATTAGGCGTGTGCAGGATTACTCTCATTGATACAGATTGTTTATTAATGTTTTGGTGCACTATTATTGTATGCCCCCTAAGTGAAGACCTCACTACTTCCCAAACCGCAATCCTGTGGCTGCTTTTATCTGTCAGCTCTCCTCCGACCCACTACCTTGTTTGTGACACAGCTCCTATATTTGACATAGGTGCAAGTGTGCACATGGGTGTGTCTCTTTGTGTGTGTGGTGCTTTCAAGTAAAACACAACAGTGCTATAGGATTGTAGTTTGGTAAGTAGTGGGCTCTCCACCTTCAATACAATTATACTTTTGATTTAGCATTTTGGGGGTTTAGTGTCCCTTTAACTTCTTTACTGATAACTTAATTTTGTAACCCATCCACACACACAATTTAACGACTGGTGCAAAGGTTCTTTTATTTTAGTATGTGTATTAAACACCTTTCACAAGAACACTTACAAAAGATAACAGCTAAAAAATAACATACTTACTGACATTGCAAACAAATATAAAGCGAGATGCCTAGAAATCTTCCCCAATAAACAAATCACTTTAAAATAAAAAGTTTAGTATCTCTTATGATCTAAACACCAGCAAAACATAAAACCTTCATGTCTGCATTAAATGGAAACAAAGCTTCAAATGAAACTTTACTGTATATTGTGGAATAAAGAATGTATGGTAATAGAACGGTGTCCTGCATTTGTGCTGTAAATACATTTGTGAATAGTACACAATGAATAATGGGTTACAATTTTATAGACCATGGGGTGATTTGGGATATACTGTTTATCATCTAACAAATGTACTGTAATTAAACCTTTTAGACCCTCATACTGTAACCAATATTAAATGTTCAGACAACTTGTTAAATACTGTATATACCGGTAATTAAAAACCTAACACATACTTAATGTGTTTGACATATGAAATTATCATGCTCAAAAAGTGCAGGCAGGGAAGTTAAGAACACTTGCTTACAATCGCGCTTTAGCTCTGGGTTTTCTGACCGGGCCTGATGAAGCTTGCATTGTATCCACATACGTTATGCACATGCACACACAATGCAAAAAGGACCTGTCAGAGGAACAGTGGAGGAGCTCCTTTACCTCCAAGTTCTTCAATTAACCTGAAAAACTAAAGTGGGTATAAAGTTTTTTCAAAAACAGTTAAAATTATAAGTCTGCCAGGCTTCCGATTGCTTCAGCATTATCTTTAATACAGGAAGGACCAGGGTACTTACTGGGTTATTAAATAAAAGTTCTTATTGTTTAAAATGGTGCTAAATTTGCCCCAACCAATCAGATGTTAGCTTGCAAATGTTAAATAAGATCGGATTGGTTGGGGCAAATTTAGCACCATTTTAAACAATAAGAACTTTTATTGAATAACCCCGTAAATTGGCAGATGAAAACAGCATCTATCTGTAGCTTCTCAACTAAACAATATTGGGAGTTGGGAATAATAAATCCCATTTCCCTGGCCAAGGTGCTTTTCATTTTCAAAAAGTAATTTTTTACAGTATAGTTGTCCTTTAAAGCCATAATTTCTCTCAGAAAATTGCAACAAATGGGAATTGTGGGTGAGGCTTATGGTGCGTCAACCCTAAAAATTCTTCTTTTAATTATTTCCACAAATCCTTTTATAGAATCTTGAATCTAAGAAAAGTCAGAATCGAGACTTCATTGCTGTGAATGTTTAGACATTGGAAATGTGGCATATCTATCCGAAAACAAAATGTACCGGTGACACCACATCTCTGAAATCATAAGTCTGCCAAAATTCTATTCACATTCTCTTTCTAGCGAGAAATCTTCTAACCAGTCTCTGTTTTTATACAGAATCAACTTTTATTCCCTTTGGGTCAGACTTCTGGGAGTTTTTCTAACAAGCTAGTATTTCAGCTTTTCCAATTACTGCGTATTTTATAATGATAGCCAGCAGCTGGAAAGTACCCTGTGTTTTACTGGATAAGCCTTTGTCATCCCAGCAGAGCCCCTTCTCAACTCCTTTTTCATTCTGCTAGCTACTGTATAAACCCACATACAGATTTTTTCCCCCTCTGTACATTTCCTTAGCTTCCAATATTTATATGGGATAGAAATAAAAAGGTCTAGCTTCCTAGTCATTATGCGTACTACTATTTATTGGGCATACAGTATATAGATGTTTAGATCTGTGAATCTATCGAACATCTACATACAGTGTTTGCCAGCTGGTGACTTTACTTTAAAACATTCTCTGCTTGGCCTATTTATTTTGTTATTGCAAAAAAGATTGGGCCAGGCAGTTCTTTGTACGTTGCACGAATGTCTGGAAAACATCTCAAGAATGTTGGCAGGTAAAGTTATATTGTATGTGCAGTGTTACTGATTAAATCAGCAGATTTACAAAAATTTGGGACTCTGGACTCAACAAAGATCTAAACTTTATGTGTCACTATGTTTCTAATCTTAATGTCATGTAGAGTTAATATCAGACTAAATTCCTCTAAACCACCCAAACCCATAAATATCTCATTTATACCAGACCCTCCATGGACACTAGAGGTGAAGTGTATCTAATTGTTTATTTAACCCCTGCTAATTCTTTTATTACTGCCTGTGATCATTGAATGTGTATTTACTGTTTTATTTACGACAGCCATTGCCAATCAGGCATGGGTGCAAAAGATAACATCTATGTAATGTCAGAAAGTCTTTGTTCTAGTATGTATAAAATAGATTGCTTTTTAAGATTCAGTATTGTATCATGCCTGAGGAAGAAGCCTAGTGCTTCGAAAGCTTGCATTTTTAATCATTTTAGTTAGCCAATAAAAGGTATTACTTTATATCCAAGATGTCTTCACTTAAATCAGCAGATAAAATTAGTTAATACCAAGGCTATAGCAATGGAAACACATAAGGTAATTGTCTGGCAAACCAGGTGAAAAACTGACCCTTTGGCAGGCAATGTAAGATGTGTATAGGCTCACACCTGCTAAATCATCAAATAATATTGGAGTGTCTCAGGGTATGGGGTTCCTGGTAAATTCCTCTCTCTAGAACAGAACTGTACGTGAATAGAACATGAAGAAACTGACTTATGTTTGGTCCTCTTCTCCTATTATAAATGTGGATATATTATAAAGGCTATATAGAAAATGCTAAACAGAATTCATTTTCCAATACTTACCCTATATACCCCTTCTTTATAAATATATTACAATAGGGAGTAGGTTGTCTATAACATATTAAGGTTTACATTAGGTAAACAAAGCTTAAATCATGAATTAGAAAGCAGAAAGTCAATCTGCATTCTATGAAAAATGGGTTATCACCCAAAGTTTGGTTGCAATTAATCAAGAAAACCTCACCTCCTGACCTGATCCAGCATACCTACAATATGCTGAACTAACAGTTAAATGGATTGAAGAGAATGTTGTCATGGTTGTGTATATAATAACTCCACAAGTCATTGCTCCTTCCTTTATTTTAAGAACAAAATTAACAGCTAAAATTGAAAATATTTTAACATGTTATACTTTAAAATCTTACCAAGGTTTTTTAATGTATTATTATTCATTAAATTTTATGAATAATGTAATAGTGTTAGAAAACTGGCAAAACGCAAGAGACCTAAAAGCATTGCCCTGCACAGTATAAGTGTCTATGGGCCTAATTTAAACCTGCTAAGTATATCTGCCTTCTGGTATATATCATGAAAAGTATTTAACCCCAGCACAACTTTAATGCCAGCAATTAACTGGCATTAAAGGGCATCTATAGTGAAAAAAACACATTGCCCCTTTGCAAAGTTAAATTCATGTACTCTGGGCTGCCTTAATCCTATCTCTGTTAGTGACTCTGTTTAACCATGGTGTCAGATCTGTGTGCAGCACTCCCCCCTTCCCCCTGACCTTTGTTAGCTCCTCCATGTCTCAACTCCGGCTAACCGACAAGCTTATCATGTCAGTATGAGTTAAAAGTTCAACATCCTGAAAAACACACCCACGCACAGTGGCCAATAGAAAGCAAGCTGTCCTGGAGACACGGAAGAAGGAGAACAGTACAGTTTACGATCTCTCACTTTGTGACCCATCATCAATCAGTGAAAGCAATTAAGAAGGGGGGTCAAGTGCAGCCTTATATCTACCATCAAAGCTACCTCTCTCCCCCTGCTAATGCTGTTATCTCTATGTTAATTACAGATCAGGGAGGGGGGATGACGTCACAGGGATTTGACTGACAGTCCAAGTAGGAGTAGAGGAATGCAATCACATATTCTTCTAACTGGTGTATCTCAGGACAGAGAGGGAATCTGAAAAAAGTGAAGACACTCTGGGGGTTGTGGGGAATTATAGAACTCATGGAAAGAAAGAAAGTTCATTTTCCCACTATAGATGCCCTTTAAATAGTTGCATTATAAATAGCACAATACCTCTGTATTGTGGTTTTTTTGTGAAGCAATGAAGGGGTTTAAGCCACACTGCACAATGTTAAATTGGTTAGAGCGACTAACTCCTTTAAAAGGTCCCTGCGGCTCTTTGTAAATGAGCCCCTATATGAGTGATGTGCCATATAAGTGAAGATAAAGTAAAGCTGGAAACAGTCGGGACCTGTCAAAGGGGCCGTCGGTGGATCGAAGTTCTTTACCTTCGCTCCTGGTTCCTGCTAGATTAATTGAAGTATTAATGCAAAACAGTAAATAAATACTTCACTTTCTGAGTAAACTATTTCTTTAACGGTCATTATCTATCAGGTTTAGACTAATTAGTGCAATTCAGCATACTGCTCTCTCTACCCTCCCTATTTTGGAATAATGAAACACATTTATGACACAGCATTAAAGGGAAAGTTCAGTGGAAGATATTGTTTTTAAAATTCTTAGTTTATATTACGCATACCTAGTTATTCTACATATTTCTTTCAGTTTTGAAAAATCTGTTGAATTACCTATTGCTATTCCCTGAGCTGACATTTCAGGTTCTGTAACAGTCCTTCTTCCCAGAATGCACACTACCTTGGAATGTAACAGTAATTTCTACTGATTGGCTGTTGAATCTCTACTGAATCAATCAGTCTCTGGGTCAAGAGCAAGACCATAATGGTCACTACTGGGTCCTAGAAATAGGATGTTAGTATTTCAAAAGCATTTATTTATACACAGACAAAATGCTGAATGGGCAGGTTAAGGTCATTATACAATACCATGTACGGTACAGTACTTTATTACATGCATTTGTAACCAGATATTTAAGTTCTGTTCCTTTCCTTTTTTTTTTTTTTAAGCGGGTTTGTTTTTGCCTTCCTCTGGATCAACTGTTAGGTAGGGTTAAAAAAAAAAAAAGAAAAAGGAGGGTGAATAGGTTGGACTTGATGGACGTATGTCTTTGTTCAACCTCAATTACTATGTTACTATGTTTCTGGCAAAGGTATCTGCCTCCTCCATCTGCTCAATGAGCTTTTTATAAGCTTAAGCATGTTAAGAGGAGGCAGCCGGTGACACAGCAGTCAATCATTGGTTGTGATGACAGTTGTCACAGCCTTGATTAACTGCATGGAGGGAGGGGCCAGCTTAATCTGCCAGAATGGGGACAATAATTATCCTTAAATATTTGGTTAGAAATAAAGTTCAAAATATATCAGTTGGGGACAGGTAACTGATAATTGACCATTATTTTGTTTTAAGGATGGACATGCCCTTTAAGCTAAATACACAAGGTACCTGAACCAGATTTCCTAATGTTAGCCATATACTGGCACATTGTTATAGAGATTTGACATTGAAGCATGTATATTTGACAGGCTATTCTATATACCTTCTGACGTTCCTTTGACATTCCCCATCCAAGACTCAATTACAACTGATAGTTGATTACTTGTAACATGTTACCCATGTTACAGGAACTTCAGCAGGTAGATAGAGCAGGTGCTGATGTCTTGCATAACACTATCCTCCACATTAGGCTATATTAGGTTATTTGCTTTCTGCATTTTGGGAAAAAAATTAAATGTCATATGGTACTTGTGTATAAACAGTGGAAACTGGTGAGGGGGAAAGGAGTAACTGGCTGTTTGTTTTGCTGGTGGAAGGGGGTAACTGGCTTTACTACTAAGGAGAGGTGACCGCAACTATGGGGTCCAGTAATTTCTAGTTACATATTTCCACATGTAGCCAAACGAACACAGAAAACAAGTTTCACTGTGCAGCAACAGACACAGTATATACACAAAGTATAAACACATACAGTATATATCACATAACAATTTCAATTTATTGATTAGATCTGCAAGTTTTTGATTATTTTTATCATCTCCTTATTTTTTTTAATTAAAAAAAAAACATCTATATCATTGTGCAAACCATTAGGGGATAAAGAAAACTGAACCTTATATAGGTTAGATTAGGATCTTAAACTGATTGAAACTACTGATGAGACTATTTCTTTCTAGAATGTCTAACACAGAGATTAAACTTCTCTGACACGAAAATCACACAGTGGAATGATATGTTATAGTGGTCTTACAATACACTTCCCCATCAATTTAAATTACATGTTATTGGATATACAAAGTCATGTAACACTTACTTGCCACATCAGAACCAGCTCCTGCTTCACTGACTCCCAGACAAGCAACTACATCACCGGCGATGGTTGGAACAAGAAATTGGTGTTTCAATTCATCACTGCCAAACCTTTGATATAGAAAGGAAGACAAAAAAGCTGAATCTAAATAATTTGGTTTTGGTTCTGGAAAAGTAAATATTAAAGGAGAACTAAACTTTTTTTTCCTTAATGTAAAACCTTTTCTATTCTTATGCACTGTAAGATATTATACCAGTAAAAATTGAATACATGCATGAAGTGGATTTTGTAATTAAAAATGCTTCCCTGTTGTTGCTAGTACATGCCTCTGTCCATGTAGTCTTCAAATAACCTTGTGAGCATGTGCACCAAGGCCATGTCCCCTGACCAATACTCACTGTTTCTATGCACAAAGTGTTTTCTGTACAGTTGTCTCCACACTATCTTATTGTTTGGCTTCCATTCCGTTCCTATTCATCCAGTCTTATGAAATTGTAATTCTATTTCTCCCATTCATGCTGGATAGGAAATAAACTGCAACTACTTTTTTTTACATGAAATACAAAGGAATGTGTAATTGTTCGGGGCAGAAGGGTTGAAAAGATTTGTAATTGAAAACACACTATAATGCAATATCCCTGTTCTATGTCTTAGCTAGGCAAAAATAATGATTGTTTTGCCGTATTAGTCCAATATATGTAGTAAAAAGTAGAGTACTGTGATACTTTTAATGGACTAACAGTTTATTTTAGTAGACAAGCTTTCGAGGAATCAACCCTCTTCCTCAGGTCAGAGCAGTACTCTAGGCATGATCTCTGTATTGTAACAAGCTGACTATCAGCATCTAGGGGGCAGGACAGACTGCAGCTTCCTTTCATCTTCTGTTCACAACAGAGCATCAGAATTAAATGTGTTTAATTTGGACAGTCTATCAGGGAGATGCAGGAGAGTTTAAAGGGGCTGTAATACTTCTGGAAACACTGCACCCGATACAATGTACATTTAGCATTAGGTTAGTATGCTTCTATGTAACATGAAACTTAAAATTTATTGTATCAGAGTGTAAACCCATGCTATCTATACATCTATCTACCTACTCATCTATCTGTCTATCTATCCGTCTATCTATATCTACCGTATATACTCGAGTATAAGTCGAGGTTTTCAGGCTGTGAAAACAGCCTGAAAACTGAACCTCGACTTATACTCGAGTCAGTCACTTACTGGTGAAGGAATCTGGCTGCCGCATCCACTGATGGTTGCATCCACTGACGTCACGACTTGGTGCCGGGAAATTAGACCGGCGCAGAGTCGTGACGTCAGTGGATGCGACCATCAGTGGACGCGGCAGCCGGATTCCTCCATCAAGATGTCGGGGGCCCGGACTCTCCTGCAAAGGTAAGGCATTAGTAGTAGTGTAGTGTAGTGGCAGGGTGAGAAGATGGGTTGCAGGGAGTAGTGTAGTGTACTGTAGTAGGTGTAGGTGTAGTGGCAGGGTGAGAAGATGGGTGCAGGGAGTAGGTGTGTACTGTAGTAGTGTAGTGTAGTGTAGTGGCAGGGTGAGAAGATGGGTGCAGGGAGTAGTGTAGTGTACTGTAGTAGTGTAGTGTAGTGGCAGGAGTGAAAAGAGATGGGTAAGAGAAGGTTGTACTGAGAAAAAGTTAAGTTAGATGGAGGGTGAAGGGAGGGAGCGGGGAAGGGGGGGGGGGGGGGGGGGGGGGGGAGGGGACGGGGAGGGGGTGGTGGGGAGGGGGGGGGGGGGGAGGGGGGGGGGGGGGGGGGTGGGGGGAGGGGGGGGG
Organism: Hymenochirus boettgeri; assembly: GCA_019447015.1. NCBI lineage: Eukaryota > Metazoa > Chordata > Amphibia > Anura > Pipidae > Hymenochirus > Hymenochirus boettgeri. Next base: position 55,783,670 of record CM033474.1, on the reverse strand, counting down.
GGAGAGGGGGGGTGGGAGGGGGGGGGGGGGGAGGTGGGGGTGGGGGGGGGGGGGGGAGAGTCGGTGGGGGGGGGGGGGGGGGGGGGGGAGGGAGGGGGGGGGTGGGGGAGGGGGGGGGTCGAGGGGGGGGGGGAGGGGAGAGGAGGGGGGGGGGTTGTGTGGTGTGTTGTGAGTGGTTGTGTGTTTATTGGGTGGGATTGTATAGTTGGGAGAGGGGGTTGGTTGGGGGGTAGGAGGGGGGTGGGAGATGGGGGGGGGAGGGGGGGGGGAGAGGGGAGGGGGGGGGGGGGAGGGGGTGGGGGGGGGGGGGGGGGGGGGAGGGGGTGGGGGGGGGGGGGGGAGGGGGGGGGGGGGGGGCGGGAGGTGGGGGGGGGGGGTGGGTGAGGGTGAAAGGGGGGGGGGGGTGGAAGGTAAGGAGGGGAGAAGGGGGGCGGGGCGGGGGGAAGGGGATGTGGGGGGCGGCGGAGGGGGGGGGGGGCTTTTTTTTTTTTTAGTGTGTGGTAAGTAGTACTTGTAGTAGTGTAGTTGTAGTGGCAGGGTGAGAAATGTGCAGGGAATGTTAAGAGTAGTGAGGTAGTGAGATATGAGAGATGAAGGTGAGCATGGGGAGTAGTGTAGTGTACTGTAGTGTGAGGTAGTGTAGTGGGCAGGGTGAGCAAGAAAGATGGTGCAGGAGTAGTTAGTTTATGTACGTAGAGTGTTGTGTAGTGGCAGGGTGAGAAGATGGGTGCAGGGAAATAGGTTTTATTCCTGGGGCTGGACCTGGGGCTGGAGGGGAGACTCTACCCTCGACTTATACTCGAGTCAATTGGTTTTACTCATTTTTGAGGTAAAAATGGGTACCTCGACTTATACTCGAGTCGGCTTATACTCGAGTATATACGGTATTTGTCTATCAGCAGTATAAAATGATGACCTGCATTTCTAGACAAAATGCAATGCTTGTGTTAATGTTAATAAATAAATAAATACTGGGACAAATATTGGTGTTAATATGCATCCACATTTTTTCATATTGTTTATTGGTATGCCATATAACTAAAAAAAGTCCAGTTGATCTAACTAAATACAACAGATAAAAAGGAACAGGTTTTTATATATCAAATAGTATTTATACAGTCAATTATATCTGTTGTATTCAATTAGATCAACTGAACTTAAAGTTTAATTCTTGAAGACGTTTCGCTAGTTTTCCGACTGGCATTCTCAATTCAGAATGACTTGTACAGATTCTTGCCAACAGATTTTTGTACAAGTCATTCTGAATTGAGAAAGCTAGTCGGATGACTAGCGAAACGTCTTCAAGAACTAAACTGTAAGTCCAGTTGATCTAACTGAATACAACAGATATACAATTATATATTCTACAGTATGTTGATGCTGTATCAAAATTCACAATCACATGATTTTCACTATGGCTTCTGTTTGGCATTATGTTTATATCTGCCATTTTGGTTGTTTAGGATCTTTTAGTTAAAGCCAGGATCGTGGACCAAAGCGGATGGACAATATACAAAAAATAGTATGAGAGCCTAAGGCAGAATTGTACTGCAATCAAAGTGCAACATGCTCCTTTATGAAGCATAAAAATACACAAGTGTATGTCCTCTATAAAGGTTACAAAACCAAAGTGGATGGCCTCAGACTAGGAGCTGCATTTTGAGGTATGCATGTAGTTTATATAGAACAGGGACTTTTGGGTTTCATCTAGCCCTCTCCTTTCTCTTACGTCTCAAGTAGGTATGTAGCAAATTTTACATCACTTATGTCATCACTTTCTATTTGTACAGAGTGCTCTGGTAACTTTAAACTTTTAATGTCTATAAACAGTATGTTTTATTCTGTATGCAGTTTTATTGGCTTGGCATACATGGGTCCAACATTTTGACTGGTCAACTATCAAGGCCATATTTTGGTTGATTGTATAGAAACACAGATTGCAGAAACATGACTGATCTCTCAGTCAAACAATCATTGCCAATTGTGCTTTAACAGGATGCACAACCGGTCGGAGGGCTGCTTCTTTAATTACCGACCAGTACAATCTTTTATTTATTTAACAAAAGAGAGCAATAGTATTTTACAAAGAAAGGATTAAATAAAAAAGAGAATTTATCAGGCAAGTGAATTGGAATTTGGAATTATACCTTAAATAACCATATTGTGTATTTTTTTTTCATATTGCCCATGCTGTATAAATAAAGGAAAACGAGAACACATACAGAGCTGCTTTCCTGGCCATGATTTAGGGCTAGGCCACACTAGCGCGTTTTTCGCGCGTTTGCGTCCGCGTTTCGCGCTCGCGTTTGCGCCTGCGATTTTCGCTAAAATGGAAATCGCGGGAACGCAAAAATTCCCGCGATTTCCGATGCGCATGCGATTGCGCGTCCGTTCGCGTTATGGTAACGCATGCGTTCACCATTTTTGGTGCGTTAACGCATGCGTTTCCATAACGTGAAAAGGCGAAAACGCACGCGCAAAACGCGAACGCGAGCGCGAAACGCTCAAGAATCGCGCACACAATCGCGTGCGAGAACGCTCGCGATTTTGTGCGCGATTCCTGTGCGTTGCAGTGTGGCCTCACCCTTAAGCAATGTTTTAACAGGGGAGATCTCTAAAATGACACAATGGCCGAAATATTATTATAGTAAATATATATGGTACATACACACATACTATACATGCAAAGTGTGGGCAGTGTTAAAAAAAACACTATAAAGGTTCTTAAAATAAGAATATGTGCATGGTCGCCCACTATCAAAGGCTTTTTAACAGATGTATGAACATAAATAGACCGTATAGTAATTAATTTTTTTTAGCTCTGTCTATTGCTTTCTTAACACAGTTGTTAACAGACTCTGTCAGGTACAATAACACCCTGTCATGTAAAATATCCAAACTCATTTTGAAACTTGAAACAAATGTAGATAAATGAATGTACACAGGCTCAATGAGGATGCAAGCTTCACACTGACTATCAGCCAATGACCACTTAGTCAATCTGTCTCTGTGACAATGGCAATTTGGGGAAATTTAAGGTTAGAAATGAAAAGTAACAACAGATTTATACCTTCCTTGGATTTGCAACTGGATTTACAAATTCTTATCTTAACTTCCTGCTGGTCTTAGTGTGTGCTGGAAATGGAGAGAAAGGAAAAGGACAGACATAAAAGGAAAATAGGCATAAAGGCTTTCCCGATACCCATTACTGCTGCAATATACTGTCTATCTGATATCATCTGACAAAATCTAAAGACCATTGAGCCAGTCTATGAAAATGGAAAATAGGACAAACAGGAAATTAGAGCTGGAAATAGGGATAAGGGGATTCCATTTTATATGGCAATTATTATTAAATGCATCTTTACAAGAGGATTGATTTAAACCAGGGAAAGTCTTCATGGCTGTGTGATTGACTTGTTATGAATGAACTACATTATTTTCTTTTCTTTATTCCAATCCTTTAGACTTTCTTCATATTATATGGCAACATAATGTGTAAAGATCCTTGGCAATTTAACCATAGAGGAGTTAAGGAATCTAAGCGTACAGATTTTCCTTTGCTCATCTTCTTTATGCAACAAGGCACACACGCACACACACACACACACACACACACACACACACACACACACACACACATATATATATAAACATATATATACTAGCAAAAGTGTGCCTGTTGATGCACAGTTGAAATTATGTGTGTGTGTTTTGCTATGTGTGGATGTAGAATATTTACATAAGTATGTTTTAAACTGTTACTCAGACAGTAACCAGCACCCAGGGGAACCAAATAGGAAAATCCTGCAGGTCTGCAATCCTGCCACACTATATGGTTCAAACTGAACATGCTATGTTCATACTTATTAGTATTCACCACGGAAAGGGCCACATTTATAGCTGCTTATGTTACGACTTGGGAGCACATGAAACTGTTTGGATTACCAGTAGGTTTGTAAAAAGGTTTGGCAATTGGGCCTGGTAGAGCTAAATGGGGCATTTCATCTGCAGGTACAAGGAAAGGAGGATTTAAATTAATCCTATCAGTAGCAGCCTCCATAGCTTAAAGGGCATGCCCACCCCCCAAACTAAACTTTAACCCACTACTGGTCCCACTAAGTAGTTTAAAACAAATCCTTACCTTACACCTACATCATCCTTGCCTTCTGAGAGGACAGTGGCATGCGCAGGGGAGCCCTTTACCACCTCCCAACCCCCTCCTGATCCCTCCTAGGCTGCCCTTCATGTAGCGTAACATTTTTTATATATATTACAGGGCATCACCTCGCACCCCCCAACCGCTATATAGGAAGTGTAAATAATAAATAAAATCCGAACTGTACTTACATATCCTCACTTCCACAGTGTTCTCTATTGCTGGCAGCCGTGGCTGTGATTGGCTACCTCTCAGCCAATCACAGCCATGGCTGCCAGTCCGGCCCCCTGCTTGTACTTCCGGCAAGCAGGGAGCTGGTTCAGAACACTGGACACTGGAGCGAGGGTCTGTAAGTAGAGTTTGGATTCTATTTTTACACATCTAACATAGCGGTTGGGGGTGGGGAGGGGATGCCCTGCAATATATCAAAAATTAATAATGAGGGTGGAGATGCCCTTTAATACAGAGAACAAATATACAGAGAAAACAGGGAGAATAAATGGTATTACCAGCATCGCTGCCACCAATTTTTACCAAATCACTGCTTTATGGAATGATTATGGGTAGCATGGCACACAGTGGGTTACCCTGGTGGTCTGGCACAAAGCAGACAGTGCACTTACTATTCTTAAACAATATAAACCAGTTTTAATTACATTTAACAGTAAGTATTGCAATGATTTAATAACATAAACAGTTTCCCCACATAACATATACAGTAATGGGGTAGTCTCTGTCTATGGTGTACCACTTTAAATATTGACCAGGCCTGTATATTGTGTGTCCCTGTAAGTTGGTGTACACTTATCTGTTGCCTCAGAGCTTGTATCCAGTAAGGTAAATTGTCTGTCCAATAATCTGTCCTACCAACAGGTGGTAAGGATCTTTAACACCGGTTCTTGTGTTGCATTCAATAGCTCTCCAAAGCACACACCACAATCTACTTTCACTTTCTCTCCTCCTAGCCATAGAGAGCAGGGATGTCTAGTCTTTTATTACTCACTGATACCACCTGCAGGCTGAAGTGGTATATACTGTAAGGTGTATATGTCCATTACAATACACATCACATCCTGTGTAGCAGACAGAACCTTTTTTGGGATTACACTTCCTTTCAGTATTCACATGGAGCAGACACAGGGGTGTGGTTTAAGCTCCCATTTTGACCAAACCATTTTGTAAGTAAGTTTATGTAGTTTGTATATTTTGTCTTGTACCTAATATCAGTGCTATACTTTATATAGATGTATTGATAGTCATTTAAATGGTAATATTGAGATAGTATATACATACATATAACTTTCCTATATGTAATATCATATACCCCCCACCTCATTGGGAGCTCCTAAAAACTCAATGCAATCTCCTATGAAGATATAAATATATTTATATAATATAAGGGATATATATAAACATTTATGAGAGAAATTAAAAATAAAAGGAGAATAATGTAGATCACTAAACTCTGTGTGACTTTCAATATCATTTTATTTTACATTAGGGGTGCATAATTTCCCATAAAACACACAGTTAATAAATCCTGTGACATTGCTAACATAGCTTATTAGCAATTATACTGTAAGGGTAGACTTTGAGATATATAATATGTTAAATATTTCACTAGCTATGTAAATGTGGAATAAGATGGAAAAGATGGTCTGGAAACCCTGAGATGTATCAAACATGCAAAGCGTTTATGCAATTACAGTTTTGAAATTATGTCTCCCCATTTTAAATGCGCAATACGGTATGAAATTTCTGTCCTCAGAAGTCCCAGATTTATCCCATGGGGGTGGGAAGGGGAATTCTAGGGTTGTGGCAGGACATGGCTGGGACTGGGCAGAGCTTCTATAGTTCTTAGCATGGGATCCTTCAGCTGGTTATTAGGAGGTATGAAGGGGAGTTGATAGTAACTTAACTTGCGAAGGGAGCCGAAGAATGCCCTTGACACTTGGCTGTGATATGCTAATTGGGATTTTCCATTGTACATAATTGCCAAAGATTCTTGTACAAGTCATTCTGAATTGAGAAAGCCAGTCGGATGACTAGCGAAACGTCTTCAATAACTAAACTTCAAGTCCAGTTGATCTAATTGAATACAACAGATATACCATGACCTGGATGAATGAGAACCTTCACAAGCATAGTAGAGAGATGTAATAAAAGTTCTTATTGTTAAAAATGGTGCTAGTTTTGCCTTAATCAATCAGATGTTATTTACATTTGAAAGCTAACTTTTATTATATCTCCCTGTAAGCATTTTAATTACCAGACCAAAAATGTTAGATTCCAGGATTACTTGATGTGTGGTCTTGTGGCACGTCATTGGTGGATTGCTGGGAGACCCTGTTCCCAGCCAGCAAAGTTAAGGCTATCAATTTTGACACTTGTCTGTTGACAACTTTGGTAGAAAAGCTTTTATATATTTTATGCCACACTTTGATATTGGCTGTTCTCTGCACTTCCTAATGTACAGTTACTTAAAGATTTTTGCATTAGTATTACAAAAACAATGAAATTCAATTTTATGGCGTAATTTACTCAAAAATAATTTGAGAGAGTCTGAGTAAAGTCATTTTGGGCGACTTTTGTGTCCTGGAAATAGATTTCCCATTGAGTTTATTCATTTAAATGTGGAATTAATAATCTAGATGAATGAATAAATGATGTATAAAAAAAATCCTGTATTTTCAAAAGCAACTGGAGCGACAGTATCCAGAGTATGTCAACCGGTGCTTTGTAGCATCTGGAACTTTGTGATGCTAGAAGTTGAGATAACTGTAGACCAATCACATGGAATTATGTTCCTTTCTTTTAAATCCCACTATGCAAAGATTGAAGCCCTTTAAAGCTTCAGTTAAAATTGATTTCATATTCGACATCAAATGATATAGTCCTGGAGTAAATGATTCCCCCCTCTGTTTTTTTTTTTTACATTAATAAAACACGATAAAATGTAATTCTCACTTGCTGCACATACTCTTTGAAATTAGCAAATGACATTGTGGATGTGACCTTTAAAGTGAGTCAAGAATGGGAAGTGTCTGAATAAGATGTTCACAGGCGTAAGCTCTTTTACAGAGAGCAGGAGTACAGACACAGAAAATCCCATTTTGTCCGTCTTGTTCAATATATTAATTTATTTTTTTACAACCTAAATCTTATACTCGTCTAAATTTGCTAGATGTACTGACAAAATTTAAGATTTTAAATTGCAACTACCTTTAGTTTTTCCTAGCAGAAAGCTGCGTATACAAGCCCAGACTGCACATCACATTTTATTAAGGCTATGGAAAACTTTCCCTTTAAGGTTCGCAATGCACAATGTGTCCGAAAGTTCGTTTCGGCCCATAATCGTCCCGTGTATGGGCACTTTATCAGCCGAAATGGGCGTTCGGTCGGGGATCATTGCCCGACTGAGGGGCCGTTTCAGCTGATAAAGGGCCCATACACAGGCCGATTATCCGCCAAAACGAACGTTCGGACACATCGTGCGTCACGGGACCTGCGATCGCAGATGTGTACGAGGCTTTAGTCTGTAAATAAAAAAGATTTTTTCAAGATTCCTTTTCAAATACAGATTAACACAAATCCGCACTGATTCCTATTGCACTAATTTAATTCCATTATTACTGATGTATACTGCTGTGTTTTTAACATATTAATCAAAGCAATCAGTTGTCTGAAATTAACATCTCAGAGCCGACAGCTACAGTAATTGGAAGGTTTGCTTTGTCTCTGGGTCCTAACTGTGTGAGCAAACAGTCATCTGAGTCTTTATTTTCTTTATAGAAGACTGCTTTGTCTTTAACCTGGGCATCAAGTTTATTTAAAGGGTATGTCCAGCAAAAATTTTAGTCTGTTTCAAACTGATTTACTGAACAACAGGAGGTAAATGCACTCTCTCTTACTTTCCGTTCTTCAGTAAATCTCCCGTTCTTCAGTAAATCTTACAGGAGAGGAGGAGACACTTGCCCGCGGACCCGCTCCAGCGCCAACTTCACTGATGGTCTCCGACACGTCCTCCCTCCTTCGCACTGTGCGCATGTGCGCGGGTAAGTGTCTCCTCCTCTCCTGTAAGATTTAGAAAACGGGAGATTTACTGAAGAACGGAAAGTAAGAGATAGTGCATTTACCTCCTGTTGTTCAGTAAATCAGTTTGAAACAGACTAAAATTTTTGCTGGACATACCCTTTAATTCATATTTTAGATGTGTGTATCTTAATTCTATATTTTATATGTTTTACTGCTGTGTTTGGATCCCCAAACCCCTGCCGTTCACAGTTACAGGGAATGTTCACCCTCAAAACAAAAATTTTATACATTAAAGGGTATCTCCACTGAAAAAAACTACATTGGCTAATATAGTAGTTTTTAGTAACATTAACCCATACCTGGAATCTCAGATTCATCTGTGCCATATTTGTTCCGATCTGCTGCCTCTGCCAACCGGAATGCTGTACTGCCGTTTTATCCCTGACAGCCCACTGACAGCCCACCCAGCACAGTAGCAGACACACCCCCAGGAGCTACACAACTTGCAGAGGCTGCTGCAAAGCAACAGAGCTGATTTTGGGGGAAAAAAAGGTAGGAGGGGGGTTGGGGGAAGGTGAACTTTCATATAGGGGAAAAAAAAAACGTTTTTCCATCAGTGGAGATACCCTTTATTGGTCCCACATTTTCAGTCCTCATCTTTTTACCATTTATATACTTAAAAAACATTTTGGGGTTGGACTTGCTTTGTTCGGCAATCCATATTTCATTTTCTATTTTAGCTAATTTAATTAGCTTTCCTAAAGTTAAAATTTTTTGTTAACCCAGTGCACTTAGTTTTTGCAACCTATATTTATGACACTATACCCTGTCCTGCCTGTTCCCTAAGCTTCCCATTACCTTCATCTCCAAAATGAGCTCAGGGTTATTAGATATCACTAGATCCAACAACACATTCTGTCTAGTAGAAACTTCTACCATCTGTGAAAGAAAATGCTCATACAGGAAATTTAAGAACTACCTTTTGAGGTGCTGGCAGTTCCCTTACAGACAATGTCAGGGTAGTTAACATCTCCCATAACCAAAACATGCCCCATACCAGCAGCCTTCGCCAACTGCATATGGAGATTCATTTTCACCTCCTCCCCGGCATTTGGTGGCTTATAACATAGCCCAACAATTCATTTACCCACCTTCTTGCTTCCTGTACACAGCTCTACCCATATTTTTTCTGCCATATCGTTTATGTCCCCATCTATTCCATCTTTTACTCCTCCTCCTTTCTTATTAACTCTGTCATGTCTAAATAAGGAGTATCCTTCAATATTTACTGTCCAGTCGTGTGAATCATTTAGCCACGTTTCTGCTATACCAATTACGTCATACCTTTTCTTTAAAGGGTATGTCCACCCCATAAACTTATTTTTAATATGCTGCTCCTCCTGGTCCCCCAGCCCCAACCGCACAAATATTTTTTTCAGAAAGCCCCCCAAACTATCCTCCTGGTGGTTAGTTTTGGGACTTTGGGGGGGGGTTTACAGGAGAACCCTATGGAGCTGGGATGTGAGGTAAGGATTAAACTACACTACATGGTGGGGCCAGTAGTTGGGGGGATTATAGTTTTGGGGGTGGACATGCCCTTTAAAGCTATTAGTTCTAGTTCCCCGTTTTTTCCAGCCAGACTTCTTGCAGTTGTAAACATACCTTTTAGATTATCAATTGATTTACTTCCATACTTGGTTGTACATGCCTCCTTATCCTCTATGCTCCCCCCCTCCTTCTCCGTACCCTCCCCCATACCTAGTTTAAAATCTCCTCCAACCCCCTAGCCATCTCTCCCTCTCAAAACAGCTGCACCATCATCATTGAGGTGCAATCGTCTTTACTAAGAGCCTGTAGCCAACAGAAAAGTCAGCCCAGTCCTCCAAACCCCATCTCCTTACACCACCCTCTTAGCCACGCATTTATACTCCTGAGCTCCTTAACGTAGCACGTGGCTGCGGTAGTATTTCTGAAATCACTACCCTTGAGGTCCTTGCTTTTAACTTGGCCCCTAATTCTCGGAAATCCACCTCTAACATTGTCATTGACACCAATGTGAACCAAGACTGCCGGGTCACTCCCAGCCCCACCCAATAATCTGTCTACACTACACGATCCCCACATGTCGAATCGACACCAAGGCAAGACAACACACTGTTCGCATGTAGGGTCATGGCGACAGATTACCTCTATCACCTTTCAATATTGGAGTCCCCTACCACTACCACCTTCTATCCTTCCTAGCCCCCAATTCTCCCTCCCTTGTACTGGAGTGGCCGTCCCCTGGGTGCTCAAAGAACGGCCCGCTCCATACATGCTACTTCTGAGCCATCGTCCTCCACATTTTCACCTAACATGGCAAATCTGTTGGGATCGACCAACTGGAAGAAGCGACCCTACCCTTCCGTCCCCTACTTCCCCTGGTGACCCTTCCAAATCTATCTTCCTTTATTATCTTATCTGCCCCATTTGCACCCTCCAGTTTACTGGCCCCTGCCATACCTCGATTCCCCCAGATTTGTCATGCCCTGCAATGCTGCAAGTTTCCCCTTTAGATTCTGGACCTCCGGTTCCAAATGGGCAACCCACTCACATCTGACACATACATAGGTCCCTTGGTGCGGCTGCTCCAAGAAACCATACATGCGGCAGGATGCACATTGCATGGCAACTGTCCATACTAAATAGCAATAAACGCAAGAGAAACAGCAATAAACGCAAGAGAAACAGCAATACACCCAAAAGAAAACGCAATACACGGAAGAGAAAAAGCAATACACACAAGAAAACAGCAAACATCAAGAGAAAAGCATCTTGTTCTTAAACCCTTTCTTCTAAACGCTTTTCTGGGAGATTCAATAAAAGTTCTTTCGTCAAAAATGGTGCTAATTTTGCCCCAACCAATCAGATGTTAGCTTTCAAATGTTAAATAAATCTGATTGGTTGGGCAAAACTAGCACCATTTTTAAACGATAAGAACTTTTATTAATCTCCCTGTCTGTTTTCTAACGCACCCCCTTAAAAAACAGACAAACCCCTTTAAAACAGAAAATACCTTTGAAAGAAAACCGCTCAAGAGACTGATCATTTTAGAGAAATGACTTAAATGAGATTCAAAAAAACAATTGAAGGAAGAAAACTTCTGCCATCTCCCCATTATTCAAGAGATGTTGGCTGAGAAACCAATTTTTTATCCCAAATAAATCAGCCTCACTGATTTCTATCATCGCTCCCCAAATGAGACATATCTTAATCTAAGGGACCATGAACTCAAAATGCAACCATCTTTCGTAGCATCTGATTGTGAACAGACTTTTTTTTCCAAATGAAACACCTGAAATCTCCAACCAAATCCAGACTAACTGATTCACACGTGCAAACAAAAAGTTTGAGGACCCCTGATTAAAGGGTATGTCCACCCAAAATAATATTTTTTATATAAATTCCCCTGGGCTCCCAGCCCCAACCGCTATGTTTTTTTTTTTAGAAAGCCCCCCAAACTCTACTTACCTCCCCTCTTCCTCCGCCGCGCTCCCGGCCCTCTGCTTGCGAGAAAATGCAAGCGAGGGGCGGGACCGGCAGCCGCGTCTGTGATTGGCTGAGCGGCAGCCAATCACGGACGCGGCTGCCGGCAGCTCACTTCGGCGGAGGAAAGAGGAGAGGTAATAAAGTTTGGGGAGCTTTCTAAATATATAAATAGCGTGTGGGGCTGGGCAGGCATGGGGAATCTTATATATTAAGGCTTTTAAGCTAGGGGGAGGGAATCGGGAGAGGGAGGGGGAGAAGGCTGCAGTACGCATTCCAAACTTCTCCGGAGGCCGTAGGAGGCAGAGTCCTATATGGACTCTGCATCCTCCTGGTGGGCAGTTTTTGGACTGTGGGGGGGGGGGGGACTACAGGAGAACCCTATGGAGCTGGGATGTGAGGTAAGGATTAAACTACACTACATGATGGGGCCAGTGTTGGGGGGATTATGTTTTGGGGTGGACATCCCTTAAAAGGTCTTACTTAAGTATAAAAAGTAAGAAGCGTATCACTGCCAGCTTATAAGGCAAATGGTAAAATACACAGCAAAAGGGGAACCAGCTAAGTGGAAAAGGTTCCATAATGTATACGTTATATAAAACGAGACATTAGCCTGTTACATTTACAGGTGCTAGAAACCCAGAGTGCCCCCTCAGTCTCCCAATCCCAGAGTCATCTCTCAGTGTCCAAGGCCATACATCCATCCTCCATGACCCAAGCCCTCTCACTGTCCCAAGCCCAGAGTCCACCCCTCGTCCCACAGCCAGAGTCCCCCCATATGTTCCGCAGCCAGTGTGTCATCATCCCCCGCCTAACATCAGTGCTGGTAAGAACCCTGTGTTTGAAGGAAACGGCCGAGGTTGGGTAGCAGTCCATGGGAGGTAATTGTGACACACACGCATGGAGGCATGGGCGCGCAGTTAGGGTTTTATTGTATAGGATTATAATGGTGGTAGTGGGCTGCTTTTCTAAAATGACTCACTTTTTCCTACAGTACTTAAAAATCATCTGCTTTCTTCTTCCTTTTACCTTTATTAAGCACTTTTCTGCCTTTGAGTTACAGCATTCAGCAGAAAAATTACCCAACATAACTAGGACTTTTCATAAATGGGTTACCTGTGTTGGCTAAAAGGCTTTTCAATGTTATATCATAACCACATATAGAAAAAATGTGTTTACTGTATGCACTAGCACAGATACAATGATACTATATGGGCCCTGAAATGTACATTGATCTTTTTTTTCTGTTAGTAGCTCATGTTCTCTTAACATGTCAAAGATTACACTGGCTTCTATGCAACATTGTCTAGGTAAAGGATTGCTACTTTATACATAACTTATTGTAGCAAGCAGTATTTATGCAGGGCTGTTGAGTTTCAGCATAGCGTACCGAATCATTTTCCAAAATCCTAAACTTAGTAAATGGCTTGTTACTGCCTGAACTAGAGGGTGTTGGTTGAGATGAATGTAAGAGAAAGCATTGCCACGTCTTGAAATTAAGATAAAAGTAAATTAATTAAACAAGGTTTTTTATACAGAGAAATACTAAGATAATAAAAGATATCTTCTAGCCCCCTATTTAGACAAAATTTGCAAGAGCATTTCTGGTGATGTGTTAGTTAGAGGCTGGGGTAGATCTAGCCTTGGCAGCTGGCTGAAATACATAACCCTAGTTACAGGAGATTGGTGGGGTTTTCCAAAAAAAATTGGTTCCTTCTAGAAGCAAAAGAAGTTGTAAAACTAACTCTTCAACTGCATATTAATATTGCAATATTCCTATATACAGGAATAGGACAGATGAAATTGAAATAACTGTGGTTTTAAAATATATCTATTCTTCTTCTTCTGCTGCTGACCAGCCAGTCTGTTTTATTTTTATGGAGGCAAACACTGGCCGCAAGAAAAGGTGTTTCTGCTATAGCTGTGGACAAATATTCTCCCCACTATATGTGGATTTGGTAAATTTTTTTTACATCAAATATCAAACCGTTATACTTGAGTATAAGTCTAATTTTTCAGGCTTTAAAATTAGCCTGAAAACCTAACCTCGACTTTACTCAGTCAAGTCCTAATTTAGATCCAAATTCTGCAATTACAGATAGTAACCAGTAGTGGCGCTGTGTTAACCTGTATAGAAAGTTACAGGACTGATCTGCCTTTACACTACTCCTTCTGCTTTCTTCTGCTCTGCTGGCTCACTCAGCACTGTCACTGGATGCTGTAAATCTGATGGGTCTCCTCAGTTTGGGGCAAAAAACTGCTGCTAGTTCAGTGCAAATGACAGCTTGAAAATACAACTCTCAGGTGACATTTTTAACTATTGGGGTCAGAGATCCTTTACTATATGGGGGTCAGAGTTCCCTTTACATATGGGGTTCAGAGGGCCCTTTACTATATGGGGTTCAGGAGAATTGTAATGATGGTAAGCTAAATTAAAAGTTTACTGAACCTTGCCACTCCACATGTTTAGAAACTGAAACTCCCAGCAACAAAGCATGCTGGGAGTTGTAGTTTCCAAACATCTGGGAGTGCCAAAGAATTGGAGGTTTACTGGTACTGGATTTGGCTATTACTGTATGGGATTCATGTATGGGAATTCTGCTGTCCATTTAAAGGGCAACTAAAGCCTAAAACAACACAAATCAGAAGGCAGTAGTGGTGATCATTTGAACCCTCAACTTATACTCGAGTCAATCAGTTTTTACAAATTTTTCAGGTAAATAGGTACCTCGACTTATACTCAGATCGACTTATACTCGAGTATATCGGTATGCTTGTGAACATCCATTCTTCCAGGTCATGGTATATCTGTTGTATTCAGTTAGATCAACTGGACTTGAAGTTTAGTTCTTAAAGACGTGAAATGAAGAAACCAAGCCTAAATAGAGGCGGGTGGGTTTCAACACCACACTGTCTGTCATGTACAATGCTGTTTTGACACCTTACCCTGGGCGTTTCAATACACACCCTTAGCCTCAATGCATCCACACCTTGCATTCATAAGGTCCCTAACACCTGGTTGTCTATGATAATTGGGACTTTCAAGGGTACTTATATTACCAACAGATTCTTGTACAAGTCATTCTGAATTGAGAAAGCCAGTTGGATGACTAGCGAAACGTCTTCAAGAACTACTTTAAGTCCAGTTGATCTAACTGTATAACATTTTAAATGATAAATATTACTATGTTGGTACCTGCACAACTGACTCCCAATGGTAATCTTTACACAAGTCACGTATATATAGGGATAATGACTGAGGCCTACCAGACTGGCCAGTGATTGCAGGGTTACGTAGAACAATTGGTAAACTTTGGTGCCCTGGACACAACCTGCTGCTATAACTCTAATTGGCCAAATGTGCATTTGTACACATTCGAATATTAGCTTGAATTTAGTTAAGATTTTGTAGTTTTATATACTTTATAAGTTTACACTCACAAAATATTTACCTTGCAAGTGCAGGTGTAGCCATATCTGACTGAACCCCAATGGCCATTGGGATACCACCACAGTGGATATTGCCAAGCTCCTCCGCTTATGCAATGCTATAGAGAAGTCGAGACCCATTCCACCACCTATTCTGCAAGAGAACATTGGAAACATTGTTTGCATTATCTATAAATTATGCTTTTTAAAAATAATTTAAAAAAAACCAACACAATTTTTATAACCTTGTTCAAATTCCTGGATAAATTTGTAATGTATTGTATTGCAGACACCATATCAATAACAGCAACAGATGTGATAAGGCAGTCAGGTGTATTTTAAATTCTTAACAGGCTTATTTAATACAAGTTGTTAACTTGCCTCAACCATCAACCGTTACCTTTGTACTGGTCTGCTACAATCAACATTTGACAACATCTAATTGGTCGCTGAAGATTAAGAACAAGTGCAAACTTTTGCACCTCTTATTAAATACACCCCATGAAATCCCTCCTATTGGTCCTATGTTGCTTTCTATCAAACTGTAAAATTGTATTTAGAGATCAGACACCAAAGAGAGCAGAGGAATTTTTGTATAACAGGTACCTACTTGATAAAGGCCAAAGCCGAAATGTTGTTTGTTTATGTATTTGTGCACTAATAAATTGGAGATTACCCCTTTGAATGTGACTGGACACCCTGATTCTTTTCTTTATGAAGAGGAATTTTGTGGAAAGGTCAGTTCACACTAGAGCGTGTGGGAACACAGACAGTACATTCTGTGAATTTTTCCTGTACATTTGTTATTTGTGTTTCTCATTTGTATGATCTAATAAGAAAAACACAAAGCTAATAGGAGTTTGTATGTGAACCAAGCCTAAAGTAATTTCAATCTGCCAAAACAAAAAACAATAAAATTGTGTAGAATTTACAGAATGTTAATAACATTTAGCACATCATTTACTTTATAACAAACATAAGTATAAATAAAATCTGATTCTAAAGCAGTGTAACACACAGTAACGATTTCTGAAAGATGACAGACAGGATCTGCAAGATCCTCGGCCATCTTTCAAATCTGCATACACACAGTCCCGAGCGTTCTCCCTAGGGAGAACGCTCGGGACGGTGTTTTTCCATCGGCCGCGCTAACCCCTATAGGATCTAGCGCGGCCGATGGAAATTTTCGGCCTTCCCGAACGAGCGTACGGCCGACCCGATCGTTCGCGGCCGCGCGCTCGTTCGGGAAACGAACGTACACACAGTAACGATAAAGCCCCGATACGTCGGATCCGACGGTATCGGGGCTTTATCGTTACTGTGTACCCAGCTTTACTGGGTAAAAAGGTTAGATCAACATTTGATAACGTAATTCAAAGCATTTCCTTGTTTGGCTATCAACTAGGCGGCTATCTATGTTGATCTAGAGAAACCTACTGGGTAACCTAAGGGTAACTGTTGTATTCAATTCTTCAAAACTAGTAAGGATATATAAAAAGCCTTCCATCGTACCTTCAAAATAAACCCTAAATCACATCTCTAGATAAAATTTGAGAGAAATTATTGCTGGAAAGGTTCAGCAATATTACTTCTGCTAAACACTTCCTGTTTTCATTCATGTCACCATCTTGAAGTCATGTCAGACATCCCACCCTGCCCTTTCAGACTTCCGGGCGGGCGGCAAGGGGGCGTGGTGAGTGGGATACCTGTCATGTGGCCAGTCTGTTCCTGCATTTATAGCTCTGTTCTCAACTGTCCTCACCCCCACCCAAGTGCTGGAAACAGGAATTTGAACATTTACCCTAATGTAATTTCTCACAGGCTGCAGCCAGAGATGCGATTGTGGCTCATTTTAAATGAAATACTGCAGCTTTCTTTAAACCCTGATTTGTTTGGAGACCAAAGTTGCCCTTTAATTTAAAGGGCATCTATACTGTAAAATAGGTTATTTTAATTGATCATAACTGGTAACTATAATTCATTCCCGCCACCACTGTATCATATTTTTGTTGATCTGCACCCTATTTCTTTAGATATCAAATCTAAAACTTCTTATATTTCAGCTGTCAATCAAGTTCCTTGCTCTCTGTGAGTAGTTTTACTGTAGCTGGAATGGTGACAGAGTTTTGACAGTTGGAATGCTGTATGCTGTGTGCAGGCTTGACAGTTGGTTTGTGGGGAAAAAGTCAGGTCGGATGAAATGGGTAAAAGAGGGAGGAGGGATACTGCTCCTAAATAAAATGTGTGCTAGATAGGAGCATGCAGAAACACACGCAAATCAGAGTAAGTGCTACTTACATGTATTCAATTATAGATTAAGATGAGGCAAAGTAATTTTTTCAGTATAGTGTCTCTTTAATATCACTGATGAAAATTGGACGCAAATAAACCAGCTGCATGTGTTTTAAGGATGGCAGACATACTTAAAGGGCATGTCCACCCCAAAACTATAATCCCCCCAACTACTGGCCCCATCATGTAGTGTAGTTTAATCCTTACCTCACATCCCAGCTCCATCTGGTTCTCCTGTAGTCCCCCCCCAAAGTGCCAAAAACTGCCCACCAGGACACTAGCAGGGCTCTGCCTCCTACCTTGCCTCAGTAGATTTTTGCCATGCGTACTGCACCCTTCTCCCCCCCTCCCCCCCTCCCTCCTCCCGATTCCCTCCCCCTAGCGTGAAATGATTCATATGTAAGATTCCCCCTGGGCTCCAGCCCCAACCGCTATGTTTATATCTTTAGAAAGCTCCCCAAACTTTTCTTACCTCTCCTCTTCTCCTCGGCGAAGTGAGCTGCCGGCATCCGCGTCCGTGATTGGCTGCCGCTCAGCCAATCACAGACGCGGCTGCCGGTCCCGCCCCTCTGTTGCATTTTCTGGCAAGCAGAGGGCCGGGAGCGCGGCGGAGGAAAGAGGGGAGGTAGTAAGTTTGGGGGGCTTTCTAAAAAAACATAGCGGTTGGGGCTGGGAGCCCAGGGAATCTTATATCAAAAAATATTATTTTGGGTGGACATACCCTTAAAACACATTTTCTAATGTCCAATATGTATGTCCAATCAGTATTGTTCACAAATACAGTTTCAAACTAATGAAACTGTGTTGTAAAGTATGTACAATTTGACTTTCATTAAGAAATACTGTTTAAAGAAAAAAAAAAAACCCCAATAAAAATGTTTTCAGTGCAGTTAGGGCTAGGCCACACTGCATTTTTTCTGGGGGGGTTCTGCGTTTTTTCAGATCATTGAAACGCCGGTTTCAGGTGCGTTGCAATGGCGCACACAAAATTGCATGCGAGAGGTATTTTTAATCTTTTTTTTTAAATGCTTACTGTAACTAAATCATAAAAAGACCCAAAAGAAAAAAAATAACATGTATGTTACTCATACTGGATGTACACCCTAAGTTTGATGTTGGAAATAAATAACAAATAAGGTAATCAATATGGCTTCCTGTTCTTAAATGTTTAGCTCTGTGCTTATCGATTAGTGATGAACAAGTGAAAGTATTGAAATTTCGAAAATTGAAACAGAATTTTCTCAATTTTTTGTGTGTATAGCAAAGAAATCCGAGTCTTTTTATCAATTGTGGTAAGGAAAAGAAAGGGTTAATTGCTTTAGATCTTTGCCAATTATTTATATCTGCGCAGTTCTGACATGTAATAATCTTTAACAGGATGACACTCATAAATTAGGAAGAGGCACTGATTGTTGAGATCCATATTAAACACTGCTAATTAAATTAACAACACTTGAAAAGCTGTCGTCTTGATTCATTCCCAAAACCAAGGGCAGCAGGTGCTCTGCTTCTAGCAAAAATCAGTATCTCCAAGGCTGCCTGGCTGGACCTCAGTTTGAAAAAAAGTTGATAACGTTAAAAAGGCAGGAGACGTACTTTATGCTGTATTAAGCGATGGCTGACAACATATGCCCATTTTGCACAATAATCTGTTAGTGCATGGGCATTCAGACATCATTTAAGATCCGATGAGTCGGATGTTTATTGATGCCAACTAACGGCCATGTACAAACAGATCATCATGCAAACTAGTGTTTGTTAGGTAGTCACCCATCACAGGTGTGAACACAGCCAATACTTGCATGATTTTTTAAAAGATTAGCCTCCACCAGAATTAAAGCGCTAATTGACTGTAGAATCACACGTGACGATACAGCTTGTTACAAAGGTCTTGCACTTACAGTACATTTAACAAACAAGACAGTAACTGTGAAACTGTAAAAGTATAGTGCAGCATATGGGAAAAAATTTCCCAGCGGAAATAGCACATATTGTTGCAAAGATCAATACAACCGCAAACAACCATAAAAAAAACAATAAAATAACATTAGGAAACAGAATCTCCATCTGTTATCAATGTGAAATCTTTGTTATGCTTTTGCCATTTAGTCCTATTCCTCCTACTATTTCAATAGCAAGGAAAGGGAATAGGATTTCCGGTTTTAGCAATGGGTTTGGGGCATATCGCCACTTGCCCACGTGACTGATGAATGGAAAAAAGGCACGCATGTGTGCAGAGATCGCCAGTTTAGAAGTGATTTTTTTTTCACCATTGGCAAAGGTCAATACTGAGGGCTGTTCGATTGCGCACAGCGTTTTTGGTTAACATGGAAATCGCAGGAACGCACAAATTCCTGCGATCTCCAATGTGCACGGCTTAGCACATGCCTTTGCGTGCACCATTTTTCATGCAAACACATGCCTTTTGAATATTAAATTACAAAATACATGCTGATCACTTAATATTGATCTGACAGTGTGACAGCTTACTATATAGCAGGTACTGAACTGTGATCAAACTGATCACAGTGCAGTACCTCTACTTGACCACCAGGGTCTCTTTGATCCATTCAAATGGAGCAGGACCTTCTTATAACAAATACTGTTCTTATAAAAGTATTCAGAAATACTACAGTATGTGGTCACCTGACAGCTTACTATAGCAGGTACTGAACTGCGATTCTGAATGAGGATCGCAGTTCTGGTACCTTACACTGGACTACCAGGGAAGTTCTATTGTGAATAGATCTCTTTTTTCCCCCCACAACAGGTTAAGAAACATACATTTGTAGAGTGTCTTCTATACAATTTTTCTTGTGAACAACTTTATGTTTGACAATATCAGTTTATAATTGGGGGGTCGGGGAAAGGGGGGAGGATTGGAGGGGAGAGGGGAAGTGGTGAGGGGAGGAAGGAGGGGGGAAGGAGGGGTTTAGTTTAGGATGTTAAACAATGATGATTTACATTAACCAGCTGTGATTACTTGTTACTTGATGGTTGTTGTCTGGGTATCATATTGGGTAACAACTTTATACATGTTTGGGTATTGTACCTAGATATCCATTTCTGTGCCTTCCATTTTTAAGATCCAAAGTCCCATGTTTTATAGAATCTGGTAGTTAGACCTTGTGCAGTGTATATAGGGAGTTCATTTGTATTTCCACCACAGACCTTTTTAATTATTTGTTCCTTGGTGGGGGACGGGTTTTTCCAGGAGGCAGC
Organism: Hymenochirus boettgeri; assembly: GCA_019447015.1. Classification (NCBI taxonomy): domain Eukaryota; kingdom Metazoa; phylum Chordata; class Amphibia; order Anura; family Pipidae; genus Hymenochirus; species Hymenochirus boettgeri. The sequence goes on along the minus strand of CM033474.1, from coordinate 55,763,008 downwards.
AATAAGGCTGCGTGTGTGTTGCAGCACATATGTAGTGTAACAATTTGTTACCCTCTTTTTATAAGCGATGGTTCTCTTTTGTCGAACAGGGCGACCCGGGGTATTTGTGATTTTAGGACTTGGTTAACAAGTTGGAATGCGTCTGATCAGGTTTTTTGGAGTAGTGGACAAGACCACCAGCAGTGTGGAGGATCAGCTGGTTGTCCACATTGTCTACAGCAGTTAGGGAAAAGCCCTGGATTTATTTGTGTGGAGTTGGCTGGGTGGGTTTCCTAGTTTTTCTTCCCACATGTTGGCCGTTCTTAATCTTCTTGGTTGTATTTGGAGGTAAGTAATGTGAGGTAGATCTTAGATATATATTTAGTTCCAACGGCGTTCGTGAGAGCTAAAGTTCACCAGTAGTAGGTTTGGGGCTTCTTGTCGTTGAAGTAATGATGAGGCAAGTGGTGGACTTGTTTGAATCTATACCATTCGTCTGCAGGAAGTTTATTGTAGTTGGACTTCCAGCCAGGTTAGCAATCTGTTTTGGTATATTATGTGCGTCAATCTTGTGATTCCCAGCTGGATCCATGCTGTCCAGTTTTTCTGTTGGAGCGCCGTGGGAAGTCCGGGTTGTAAAAAAGGGGGGTTAATTGGGAGTTTGGATGGGTTAATTTGAATCTGGTTCTCCATTTCTGTAGTTTTTGTGGTTGGTGGTACCTTGTCTTTGTTTAGGTATTACTGTAATTGTAGCTTTGAGCAAGTTGGAGTGGATAGGGGCTGTCTTGTGTGATAATGGAGTTGAATAAAGATTGTAGGTGGGGTATTAGTTGGTTTTGAATATTTTGTAGTATGGTGCTGAAAAACCGTCTGGCCCAGGAGCTTGCCTGCTTCTAAAGTTTTGATGGCTGAGATGATTTCTGTTTGTGTGATTGGGGCGTTCAAAAGGTTGTTCATCAGTTGTTAAGTTAGGGAGGTTGAGAGTGATAGGTATTGAGTGATTTTGGTGCGGTGGGTTAGGGATAGGATAGGATAGGAGAGGTTTTGTCAAGATGAGGTAATGTCCTCCAGGTCCCTGACACAATATTCTTCACAAAATTTATGCTCTTATAGAACAGAATGGCGACACCGCCCTTCTTGACCAAAGCCGATGAGATGTAAATGGGTTGTATAATATTTACTGAGAAGTTTGGGTTCTTTGGATTTAATAAAATGGGTTTCCTGTAGGAAAAGGATATCACCCTTTTCCTTTTCATAGTATTAGAGTGAGATGCCTCTTAGTGGGGCTGTTCAGCCCTTTTACATTATGGGGAAGTAGGCGCAGCTCAAGTTTGTTTTGGTAGGCATTATTATGTTTGGTTGGTTTACTCAGGCGTCGGGTCGTCAGTCTGGTGGGTCTTTTAGCGTCATATTTTTAAGGTTAAGCAACTTTGCATTATATAATAGTTTATACAGTGGTTTGATAAGATAATTCAAAATATAGTTTATTATTTCTGGTAGCAGAGGTATGTAGTGAAGTTATACAGTATATTTTTATCAGCAAAAAGTCTTTCAGTACAAGAAAAAACATTAACATCCATGTAAACATTAAAGGAGAACTAAAGTCCCAAGACAACATTGTCTCATAGATAGAGCACATTCACAAACACACAACAAGCTGTGTTCTCATTGTCCCTTTGCTGTGCATGCTGGGTGTACTAAGGGTCAGCTACCATAATTCACCTTATCTGGGAACACCCAGCTAAGTGTGCGACGGACACTTCACAGGAAACTGCAGTCTTGCTTCCTGGGCTGACAGCCAATCATGTTACAGATCCGAGGTCCCTCCCTCTGACACTGAACACAGATATCAGTGCAGTTTTTTTGTAAACACATTACAAATGCCCCTGTCCCTAACAATGATAATTCCTTTGCTTTTCATACAAAAAAGAAAGTAATCTTGGTTTGTTTGTTGTAATCTATGTCTTTGCTAGCACGGATGAAAGAAACAGAACATTTACATTTCAGCAAAAAATAAAAGTAAGTATGGGAATCAAACCAGCAACCTTCTATACTGTGTCTTTCTCAAAAGAAAGCTTTCAACCTCTATGCTACAAGGGCTCATAAGTAATGGACCAGTAGATGTAGAGTCTTTATCTTTTGCCAGACACATAAATAAAACAAAAAAAGGGAACATGGGGAATCAAACCTGTGTCCAATAGTCTGATTTTTTCCTAACCCAGCACTTTAGCGGAACACGCCACAGGTGAACTCTCAATCAATAGAAGTAAATGCAGTAAAATCAGTTCACTATTTTGTATTGCTTCTGGAAGACTCTCAGCAATTCATGTTGGTTGGTAAATAAATAACAGAGATGCTATAATGCTATATATAAGTTTGTACATATGTAGAAACTTCATATTTCTAGAAACATGGAAACAACACAAAAAAAGCACTTGTGACTTCTTGATCTGTTTGTTCCTAACACACAGCATTTACATGGTGCACCACCAGCAACTCAACTGTAATCACAGGTAGAAATTTTATCTTTCGCTAGAAGAGATGCTAAGAAACTCTGCACTAGAGACGTGAATCCTGGGGTCAGGGGGCGTGGCTCTTTGAACCAACATGGGCTATGTGTTGTACTGGCAAACACATGGAAGCCTCCTTTGTTACAGAATCTATTACTTATATCTACTAAATGCAAATAACTAGAGAAAAATCTTTCAACTTTTAGGTATTGGGGAGAAAAACTTTCACATTAGGATCTGAAAAACGAAGTTTAGTTCTCCTTTAACATCCATGTAAACATTATCAACAGTTTGGTATAGTAAGAGTGAGGAAGATAAGAAAAGAAGAGAGAAAAGGAAAAAAATGGGGTAGGCCCCTAATAAACCTAGGTTGTAGGTTTATCGCACTAGTGTAGTGGGGGGGGGGGGGGGGGGGAGTACCTATTGGTGGGAAAGGTGCAAAATGGTGGTCCACATAGGGTTTGGGTCCAAGATGTTTGTTTATGGGGGAGTCCAGTTAGGGCTGTGGGTCTGTTACAAATGTAGAGTTATTCGGTGAAGAAAACTCATTATATTTGTGCAGAGATGCCGCTTGATTAGCACAGTCTATAAGAATAAATTTAGCTTATTGGGATTTCTGGTAAAACTATACCATCAAGGTAGCAGTTGTTAGGGGGGGCGTCCGGGAGGACAAAATTGAGCTCATATTATTATCTTCCTTGACGTAGGACCTATAGTAGGTACGTTAGGGTTAGTCCCAGGGTTCTACTTGAGACCAGTCATCTGTTGGTGGTGGAATCCGATTGGACTTGGTATTCTCTGGTTGAGGTATGTGGCCCTACCTTCTTTAGTAGGTGAAGGCCCTCTTCCAATGAAGTGATTGTGAATGAATGTTGTTGTGGAGTACAATAAATTTAAAGGAAAGCACATTTGTATTTGATTTTGTCGGTAGTAAGTACCTCCAAAACAGGCCGTAGTTCCCTACACCAGGACTTGGCGTTTTAGCCAAGTCCTGGTACAGGTGATTTTGTGGTCGTCCAGGTGTAAGGTTGCCTGTTTCCGATCCTGGACCTTATTCCTCCTTGGTTTGGAAATAGTGGAGCCTCATATCATGTCCACGGTTGGTTCGCCGGGTTGGGCTGGTGGCCAAAGGGCTCTGTCCATGGTTAAGGCCTCACCTGTAAGGTCCAGTAGAAGGGAGCAGAAGAGCGTCTCATGTACGGCTGGAGATCGGTGATCTCTTCAGGTATTCCGCGGATCCTGATATTATTGCGGCGGGATCAGTTATCGCTGTTCTCCTGGTTGTCTGGAGTACTTTAGTTGTTGCCGTAGTTCTAAAATGTCTGCTTTTGTTTGTCGCAGAAGTGTGACACGTGCCGAAGGAGGATTCCAGTTTTTCCACGTGGTCACCTAAGGCAGCCAATTCTGCTTTAACAGTGGTCACAGTCTTTGTTGGGCTTCCGGATAACCCTTTCCAGATTGGTGTAAAGGTTTTGTGTACAGGTTGTCTAGGTCCTTACCGGAGATCATGTCTGTGCTACCTTCATTGCTTGGGCCTGTCCTGGGGTTGCGCTTTGTTGCGCATTCTGCGCGTGGTCCGTTTTGTTAAGAACCCCGCTACATCCCATTGAATTTGGACTGTTTCTTTGGTCCCATGTTAGGTAAGGCTGTGGGGTAAGTTTGTTGGCAGTTTTTTTCCCCTGGTGGGCTATTTGGTAGCTATTAGTGGACCTCGTGCCCTGGGGAACTCTCCTAGTGCACGTCCATCTCCCTCCCTGGTCAGGCTCCCCCGTAAATGGATCTCTTTGATCCTTCACAGATATTGTAAGCCGATGTTCAGTTTAACACACGGTTTCAATAGTAGGAAGTGATCTTGCGATCAATGCTATCACAATTTCACTTCCTTAACTACAGACCCAGGGCTGTTGTGGGGAATACCAAGGCAAGGGCAATGGGGGGGAACACGTAGGGTCGCCAGAGTGCTCCCAGCACACAATTTTTTGCCATGGGAAAGGGCCCCTGGCATAAGTCTTGGTTGCCTTGTGGATAATCCGCCCTGCTATTACAGCTAGGGCTCTGTAATAAAATCTTAATGTTAACTGTAGAAACCCCTGGCACATCAGCCATGCGACAACACGGAGTTCTTGTTGCAGAGGGATCGGATAGGATTCGATTAGTATCTTTGGGATCCTTATTGTTGGGACATTATACTTTTTGGAGATTGGGACTATGGACTTTCTGTATCCTCTATTATGGGTGAGACCTTTCCTGGAACTGTATATTGTTTTCTCCCCTATTGACTTTTACCATTTGTTACAGCCGGGTTCCCGTCCATCATCCTTTTTTTAATTCACCGATACTCATTATCTGGCTCCGATGGACTTGTGTTGCCTTTTGTGGGTGTTTTTAGATATACTTTTGTTTTTGTTTTTGCATGCTTATTTAATATTGTATAGGGATAATAAATTTTTATATATTTTTACATGCTTTGTTTAGCACGTCTAGTGTCACCTCCCAACCGTTACCTGTATAGATGAGTGCGTGTTGGCCCTCCATTATCTCTATTTTGATGGTGATTTATATGCAGTCGGAGTGCTCTTGGGCTTTGTGCCCTTGTACTACCAAGCTATTCCCTTTTCTTTTCGTTGTTTAGTTTCACTGTTTTACCCTTATCTGTTGTTTTCTTTTTTTGGGGGATTTATCTTGGTTTTTTCCTTTCTTTTGTTATGTGTTTCCCCCTTTTCTTTGTTTCCTCCCTTGGCCTCTTTATCACTATTTTTCATTAGATTTACATTAACAACTGTCAGATTCACTTTGGTCTGGGGATGTCCGCGTGGATTGGAAAATAGCCAATGTAATAACAAATATTTAAAAAAGGCAGTCATTCACAGCCGGTAACATATAACCCAGTAAGCCTAACATCAGTGGTAGGGAAGGTGATGGAAACTTTGTTACGGGATCATATCCTTGACTTTGTCTCCAGAGCTCATCTTAGTGTAGTCAGCATGGATTTATGAGAAATAGATCATGCCAGACAAATTAATTGGTTTTTAATGAAGAAGTGAGAAGAATTTGGATTCAGGCACAGCAGTGGATGTGGTATACATGGATTTGCGAAAAGCTTTTGATACTGTGCCACATAGGCGACTAATGTATAGACTGAGGACTGTTGGCCTTGAAGAAAACATTTGTGCATGGATAGAGAATGGGTTATTGGATCGCAAACAGAGAGTGGTGGTAAATGGAGCTACATCTATGTGGGCTAACCGTTCTAAGTGGAGTGCCTCAGGGTTCTGTACAGGGCCGCTTCTGTTATCTGTTTATAATGACTTAGAAGGGAGAACTGAGAGCAAGGTCTCTGTGTTTGCTGATGACACTAACCTATGCAGAACTTTGGAACTTAATGTGCAAGTGCTGCAAGCTGACCTAGATAGTTATCAAAATGGGCAGCAGAATGGCAGATGAGATTCATATGTTGATAAATGTAAGTGATGCATTTGGGATTAATAATCCCTGTCCACCTGCACCATAAATAACTCTGTGTTAAGTGCATCTGTAATGGAAAAAGATTTGGGGGTTCTGGTAGATAACAGACTTAGCTGTAGCAAACAATGCCAGGTACGCAACGGCTAGGGCTAGCGAGATACTGTCTTGTTATAAAGAGGGGAATAAATTCCAGAGAAGAAGAATTTATTCTTCCTCTTTACAAGGCACTGTAGGCCTCATTTGGAATATGCAGTGCAGTTTTGGAATCCCAAAGTGAAATCTTGGAAAAGAAGCAGTTCAGAGAAGGCATTTTTTATTAATTAGGGGAATGGAGGGGCTTGATATTCAGGCAGATAGACAAGTTAGGGCTGTTTACACATTGGGAAAGTGACATTTGCATGGGGATATGAATCTTATACAAATATATTAAGGGCCATACAATGAACTCTCGGGTGCATTGTTCACTAATAGGTCATATAAGAGGACTCGTGGACATCCTTTAAGGTTGGAAGAAAGAATTTTTCATCTTCAGGTTGGAAAGGTTTCTTTACATGAGAACAGTGAAACTGTCGAACTGTCTTCAGCAGATTGTGTATGGGAAGTTCATTAAATAGCTTTAAAAAAGGCCTGGACAAGTTTCTAAAACTGAAAAATATTGAGATTACTGGTTATAATACATATAGATCTGGTTGATCCAGGGATACTTTCCATTTGGAGTCAGGAACAAATTCCCTCCCCCCCCCCCCTTTTTTTGCCGTTTTTTTTTTTTTTTGCCTTCCTCTATCACTGTTAGGTAGGGTTAAAAAAAAATAATAATAAAATTAAAAAAAGAAAAAAGGTGAATAGGTTGATTTGATGTCTTTATCAACCTCAATTACTATGAACTATGTATATTTAAAGGGAAAGTTTAGTGGAAAATATTATTTTTAAAATCTAAAATTATACTAGCATACCTGGTTTTTCTACTATTCTCTTCCAAAATCAGTTAATTTACACACCTTACTATTCACTGCTGTTGACATTAGTGAGCTGACATCATTCAGGTTCTATAATGGTCCTTCTTCTTCCCAGAGTGCACACTACCTTGGAGGTTCCTAACATTAATTTCTACTGGTTGGCTGTTGGTGGGACCTATATGCTCAGATCTCTACTGAGCAACTGAATCAACCCAGGCACTGGTTCATGGGCAAGACCATAACAGTCTCTATTGGGGTCCTGCAAACAGGAAGTCCTGTTTACACAGACAAAATGCTGAATGGGCAGATTAAGGCATTAGGATGGAAAAACACTGCTCTTTTTCTTAAAAGCAATTTATTTGCACTGAACTTCCCCTTTAAGTATACACTGTAATGTATGTATCGTATCCTATTAGATTTTATGCTTATAAAGAAGATAGAAATAAACAGTTATATTTAAAACTAATACTGTTTTTTATAAATGTTATCTTGATAAAAATAATCACGCTGGTTGGGCATAATATAAATAGTTAATAACCACAGTTTCAGTTGAAATGTAAAGTATATTAGGGTGCTATATTCCATTTCATTGCTGAGCTTTTCAGTAAAAGATGTAACATTTATTCTCCTTTGTAAAGCCAGTTCCTAAGAGTCTTATTATCAACTCCACTGCCCATTACAGATACGAACATCACTGATATAGTTTTGCTTAAGAAATGTCCACATCAAATCATATAATTAAATGCAATTATCAAGTCTTAATTAAAATGTACATAATTAACTGGTTGTTCAAAGACATGGCCATTAAAAAAGCATAAACACATTATTTTTGTGCTATTGCAGGCAAGTAAAGAAATCATCACTACCTAGGAGTACTCCTTAACAATAGGTGAAAAATCAAAGGAATCTATTAATATTAACGCTGATTATATGCAATCAATGAATACCTGCTAATCACATTTACGGTATTAAGGCTATCTTCCAATCAGCAGATGATCTGTTAACCCTATCACTACTTAAGCTGGTACACTCAGTGAAGATTAGGCTAGGTACACAAAGGCCGATATTTTGACCCTACGACCAATATTTTGGTAGATCTGGTCAAAATACCAGGAGGTAGGTACCATTTGGGCCGCAACCGAACGATGTTCGTAGACCCTTCGTTAAAATAGGACATGTTGGTATTTAGAAATATTGTTAGTGGCTATTTTCACCATGATCAGTGATATTTTAATCTACTCGAACAGTTGATTGCGGTTGAAATATTGACCCGTGTGTACCTGCCTTATAGCTAATGCAACACAGTACATTGGAAGCTGTGATAGGCTATAAAACTGGCCACACACATTCCGATGAAGAAGTTGTTCAGATCATTGCTCCCTTACAAAGTCATGTCTTCAATAATAAATATTTGTCTAAATCAAAAATAGTTTACAAGAGTGTCAATCTATACATCTTAGATTGACACGCTATACATCTACTAAAGCACAAGCTACTATTCTTCTGTTCTTTTAATCATACTCCAATTCCCTCTTTTTAACATTTAGTAAAATATATTAAAGCAGTAAGTAAGTTCCCTTTTAGCTGGCAGAGGTTGGATGGATGGATAGAGAATGGATGGATAGAGGATGGATAGAGAACTGGCTATTGGATCAAACAGATAGTGGTGGTAAATGGAGCTACATCTATGTGGGCTAAAGTTCTAAGTGGAGTGCCTCGGGTTCTGTACTGGGGCCGCTTCTGTTTAATCTGTTTATAAATGACTTAGAAGGGGGCATTAAGAGCAAGATCTCGTGTTTTGCTGATTACCCTAAACTATGCAGAGCTTTGGAAACTCAAATGATGTGCAAGTGCTGCAGCAGACCTAATAGATTATCAAAATGAACTGCAGAATGGCAGATGAGATTCATGTTGATAATGAAGGTGATGCCTTTGGGATTTAATAATCCCTGTGCCACCTACACCATAAATAACTCTGTTTAGTGCATCTGAAATGGAAAAAGATTTGGGTTCTGGTAGATAACAAACAATCCAGGTAGCAACGGCTAGAGCAGCAATATTGTTTGTATAGAGAGGGGAAATAGATTCAAGAGAGAAAAATATTATTCCCCCCTCTTTACAAGGCACTGGTAAGGCCTCATTTGGAAATAGGAGGTGCAGTTTTGGATCCCATATACAAAAGGGACATCTTGGAAATTGAGGCAGTTCAGAGAAGGGCAACTAAAATTAATAGGGGATGGAGGGCTTGAATATGCAGGCAGATTAGATAAGTAAGGGCTGTTTACATGGAGAAGCAACGTTTGCGTGGGGAACTGCTAATCTTATACAATATATTAATATGGCCATACAATGAACTCTCTGGTGCATTGTTTACTAATAGGTTATATCAGAGGACTCGTTGGACATCCTTTAAGGTTGGAAGAAAAGAAGTTTCACCTTCAGGTTAGAAAAGGTTTCTTTACAGTGAGAACGGTGAAAATGTGGAACTGTCTTCCAGCAGAAGTGGTAATGGCAAGTTCATTGAATAGCTTTAAAAAAGGCCTGGATATGTTTCTAAAACTAAAATATTGAGAATTACTGGTATTAATGCATATAGATCTGGTTGATCCAGGGATACTTTTCTGATTGCCGTTTGGAGTCAGGAAGGAATTTCCCCCCCCCCTTTAGCTGTTTTTTTTTTGCCTTCCTCTGGATCAACTGTTAGGTAGGGTTAAAAAAAAAAAAAAAGAGAGGGTGAATAGGTTGGACTTGATGGACGTATATGTCTTTTATTCAACCTCAATTACTATATTAGTGAGTTGGAGAATTTCTTTTTTTTTTAGGATTAGGATTTTGTATTTATCGGTTACAGTAGACAAATATTTGCATATTTGCATATTCCCAGATGGTGGAATGCTGCAAAAAAAACCTGTATTTCCCGCAAGTGATTTTTATATTGAAACAATTGTGTAACAATAGCACAGAAATAAAATGATGTGAGGAAAATATGAAATAAAACTATTAACGAGGGAAAGTGGGTAAACGAGATGGTTGGTTTTCAGCCTCTAATGTCCATTTTCAACCTTTTGGTCTACTGTTGGTATAACTCTTTTTTAAGAATATATTTTGGACACACAACAATTAAATCCAAAAGACTTTTTAGCAGACATAAAGCTAAATTTCCACACTGCACAATTATATTTTCTAAATGTTCAAATGCAAATGTTGTGTTGTTGCTCCACCTACTTCTGGCCCCAGGGCCTTTCCAATGGGAAGACATGCTCAGCAAGAAGCAAAATTTTTGCATTGTTGAATCCCAGAGTGAGGGGTGGGTGGATTTTGGACAATACAGTTGTGCTTTGGGGCTTGCACACACATTTGATTCGGTGTCAGACACGTTACCTAAAAAAAACCTTCACCATGATTGTTTTTAAACATATGAATAAAGGAATGTTTTAATCACTAACTATTCGGACTCCAGTGAATTGCAGTTTCCACCTGACAGCTTTTTAAGAGTGTCATAATGCCATTGTTGACTTCTTAGCCAAACTCTAAAGCTATGTACATATTCTATGCTATGTACAAATTTCCATCTACACTTTAGTCAAGGTACATTAAGAAACAAAAATGGCCAGAAAACGACCATACACAAATGGCTTCTTGCCCGTGACGGACGTTCTGATACTCCAGACGCCTGACCATCGGCCCATACAAAAACGATTCTTCCCAAGACGAACATTTCGTTTTGTGTCGAGATTTGGCAATACGGATCCTTGATCAGTCAATAGCTTAAGACTATAAACATGTAGACATTTAGTAGGCCAATAGATGGCACTTTAAATTTTAGTAGACAATAGCATTTCAAAACAAGTAACAAGGACATATTTAATTTACCTGACAAAGCTTCCAATTAAGTTAGCCATTGCTACAATTTATCCGATTACTGATCTGCTATTCATACTACAATTAATGTCCCTCTGGTACTCAGGATTGCTAGAAAATAATATACAATAGCCCATGCATAAAGTGCACCCAAAATCATTTCATGCTAATCTCTCCTGAGAGCAGGTATTTCTAGCTTGATTCATGTAACTCACATTCACCAATGCTGTTTTCAAATGATTAGACCTTTGTGCCTGCATGAAATAACACAGACATTAAAACTTGCTTAATAATCTCATTAAAGTTTTCCAGCAGTGCATAAAAATGTAAATCGATTACATTGATTTGTAACTTAAAGCAATAAATTACTGAAGAATGTAAGATCCAAGTCCCCATGATCCTGTTGCATAATAACTAACATGCAAGTGAATAGAAGGTAACAGCAGGAGCCAAGGATATATTTGTTATATACTCTTATCAGTAAATAAAATTCTAAAACAACAATTCCATCTAATGGAAAGCACATTGCCCTCTATGCCACTCTCTCAAAGTATCTCTTCAATAAAATAAGAAGTGAGTATTCAATAGGTAAAACTGTTATTCGAATTAAAGGTTTGTAATGAATTTTCACATAAAAGTAAAGTGATTTACAATTTTGTGTATAAAATTAACCCGTGGAAGTAAGACACAAGTTTCATTTAACAAAAAAAATATCCAAAACACTTGAGGTTTCTTTAAAGGGCAAGTCCACCCCAAAATGAAAACTTACATACAGGTAAATCACCTACCAAAACCCTAACGTAATAGTTTGAAATGTGAAATAATATAGTCTAATCTGAAATCCTGCACAATATCCTGTTTCCTCTATTTCTGCTTTCCTGGTTTAGTAACTGTCAGTTTGGATTTAAAGGCATGTCCAGCCCTTTTGAACTTTTTATATATTAACAATTTGATCCCCCACCCCAAACGCCGTAATAAATTCTTAGAAGTGCCCCGATAGTTACGTACCTTCCTTCTATCCTCCGCGCACTCTCCGGGCCTCTGCTTGCACAAGAAATGCAAGGAGGTGCTGCACCGGCAGCCGCGTCACTGATGGCTGAGAGGCAGTCAATCAGGGACGCGACTGCCAGCTGCTCGAAAACGCAGAGGATAGGGAAGGTAAGTAACCTGGGCACTTTCTATGAATTCTTTTACAGCGGTTGGGGCTGGGGGATCAATATAAATAATAATACTGGGATTTTACACTAGGGGGAGGAGAAAAAAAATAGGGAGAGGGGAGGGGGGGAGGTCTCTCCTGCGCATGCCTCAGCCTTGTTGAGGTTGGAGACAGCGCAGGATAGTCACCCCCTTCTACTTCACTACTTCCTGGACTTTGGAAGGGGCACAGCATAGGGCAAACCATAAGGAGCTGGGATGTAGGTAGGATTTTTGTCCACTACAGAGTGGGCCAGTATGGGGTTAAGCTTGATTTTTTGGGGTGGACATGCCCTTTAACGTTGACATCACGCCAATGTTAATCCTCTATCTGCCTCTTCTGAGCATGCCTATGCTCAGAACAGGTTTCTAAATGCTAAGTTTCATGAGGCATCCAGAAGCATAGCAGGCATACAGTATGAATTCATAGGACAAACGTGATATATCAACACATTTTAAAGAGGCCATTCTTTCTAAAAGTGTTCTTAGCAGGGTGAGGATTTGCCCTTAATGTCTGGCCATTTATAGCAATAAAATGAAAGGGGCACTTCTAGGGTTTTTGCTGCCTGAAAATGCTGCCCTTGATATTCAGGGGGTAGCGCAGAGGCGCCCACTCCGTTACAGTGGGTGGGGCTTTCTGAGGGCGTGGGTTTGTTGATGGGTGTGGCTAAATTTTACGATTTTGAACTTCCCATCACATTTAGCAGTTTTCATGCAAACAACTGCCTGTCACAGTGTCACTGTCACAGTAGTGGGCAAAAGTAAAGGCACAATGCTGAAAGATTCACCACTTTGCTGCAGCTGCTTAGCCTGCTCTCTCTGTAATATCACACTGCCATTGTGCCACACCCAGCCCCTCCCTCCTTCTCTGGCTGCTGCAGCCTGCACTGTTAATCACCTGCTAACACAAGAGAGGATCCTCATAGGACCAATAGGCAGATAAGGAGTGAATAGTGCCGTGCACTTTAGTTGTTGTTCCGATGTTTTGTGGAGATACAACACACAGAAACTCTTTTTGATATCTGGATGAGGAATGAACAAACATAAAGAATAAAAATAAAATGTAGGAAGATGCACAGCTCTCTTAACCTCAGTGGATCACTTGATTAAAGATCTCCAGATCCCCCATAAAGGCACTACCACATAAGGAGTATGCTATCAAAACACAGGTTTTTGGAGTCCATATCACACAATATCAAAATACCCACACCCCAGTACAAAATACTAAAACACCAACACCATCGGGCGTCACTGGTATCTTAAAAAGGCAGATATATTGTCAAAAACATTATGGGGCCAATGCAATAAAATGGCAAATGTTTGCCCATACTATCAATCAGATGCCATCTAACTGCGTAACCCACTAAAAGTTAAATCTGATTGACTTGCAAATTATTACCACAGTTAACTTTTACACCTCTTTTGCATCAGCTCCTTGGTACTTAGTTATTAATTTCTTTTATAATATTGTGTCATTACCTTTAACATCACTAAAGGTCATACACATGTGCTATTAAGGTCGACCCGCGATGCATGATTGGTTTTTGAATTGCTTTTGGACCACGAATGTGCCGTGTATGGGCAGTGGCAGTGTCTCACCAAATGGCTGTTTTGGGCAACCAAGCGCCCATGCATGGCAGTACAGAGGGTCTAAGGTTAATTACAGTAAGAGTTGGCAGGATGATATTCCGTTGAGCACTACTTTTAATGTCAGTCTAGGCTGAGCCACCTACAACACACAAAAAGCGCAGTGCATTTCTTTGCCTTTTTGCCTTGGGCTTATGCTTATGTTGTTTGGCTCTTACTGCGCTTGTGCTTGCTTTCCCTGGGCATTATGGATAAAAGAAAATTGCATGCGTGTTGATTGGGTCTGCTTGGTCTACTTTTTTATGCCCTTCCCTAGACTTGTGTTCCCTAGAAGTGCAGTTTTGAAAGAAATGGACTAAAAAATGGTGATCGCTACATTATAAAATCGAAACCAATCACATGGACACAGTGGGGGCCTACTTCCGATTTACATTATAATAAAATGTCATTGCTGATTACAAATGAATTGCAAACAAGACACGTGCTAGTGTGTCCTATCCCTAATAGCTGTTGCAACAACCACACACCAAGGTTAAAGGACATGTCCCCCCATTTGAATTTGGCCATATAATAGGCTATCCTTCCCCAGCCCCAAACACTATAAAAAGTTTTACAGGAACTCCCCTGATCTTTAGTTACCTTTATGGTTTTAATGTAGGGGGAAGTATTGCAAAACGGGAGGGAGCGGGAGGAGAAGGGGGGCCTGCAGTGCGCAGGCAAAAACTTCTCCCCCGGAGGAGACAGGAGGCAGAGGCCTATATGGTGGCCAGTTTTTGGGACTTTGGGGGGATTACAGGAGAACCATTGGAGCTGGGATCTGAGTTAAGGATTTTTACAATTACATAGTGGGGCCGTAGTGGGGGAAATTATGTTTTGGGGGTGGACATGCCATAATCACAATGCACCAAGACATGCTCTATCTTTATTACAATGTACGGGAGAAAAGAACTGTAACAATAAATTCCCGATAAAAACAATGTCTGTGTATACTTTTGCACAGTACTCATGGTATTTGTGCTGCTTTATAGATAAAATGTGTTGGTGTCTTTTTGAAGACAATTTTACACATCCAATCTTTTATAGCTACTGGTATCTGAAGGAATGATATCATATTGTTATCTTTTTTTTTGTTTATCCTCTGTTCAGAATTAGCGAATCTAACAGGTACCGCAGTAATCAATTTGCATTTAATGCCTCTCTTAATTTGGCATGAACATTTGACAGTGGCCTTCTGGCTTATAAGGATTATTGGCATCAATGAAATTTGCAATTCCAAATTTGAGGGAAAAAGGTCTTTAATCTGAACTTTGTGTATTGTCTCTTAGGGGAAAATTACAGGTGGGGGTTTCAATGCATGGCTGCACACTGGAAATATGTTTAATTTCTACACTGACTGGGTAAGTGCCAATGTGACTGCAAATTGAATTCAGCTGCCCGAAGCTCAATTGTCCTGCCATAAATACATTTTGATATAAACAGCTAAACTTGTACATATAGAACCATATTCTATGATACATATGTTACACAGTGCAAAATCTACATGTTCAGTAGCTTTATTTAAATTGACTCTTTTCACCTGCTAATAGTCGCTAATTCAGTGGAAACAAAACACATTAGTATAGTATAGGAGAGTATATCGATTTTAGGTTGAATAAAGACATACGTCCATCCAGTCCAACCCATCTAGCAATATCCTCATTTCCTGCCTAACTGTTGATCCAGAGGAAGGCAAAAAAAAAAACCCACCAAATTTATGAGGGGGAAAAAATTCCTTCCTGACTCAAGTGGCATCGAAATTTCCCTGGATCAACTCTACTTTATGTATCAAACCAGTAACTTGCAAACTTCCCTTTTTGCAGAAACTCATACATGTTTTTTTTAAACGACCAATGACCGCCATAACAACGTCCACTGGAAGACAGTCCAGGCTCAGCGTCCGTTCTCACAGTGAAAAACCCTTTCCGACTTGAACCCTAAACACGTCTTAAGGATGGCCACGGGTCTCTGAATGTTCTATTGGTGAACAATGCCCAGATGGTTTCGTATGGCCCGTAATGATTTATAACACAGTAATCAATTCCCCACGCAAGCGACTTTTCCCCAGCGTACATAACTGTAACTTTTCCAGTCTCTCTTCATATTCAAGCTCCCCCAAACCCCTTATTAATTTAGTTCTTCTCTAAACCCTTTCCATTTCAAGATGTCCTTTTTGTACACAGGATCCAAAATTGCACTGCATATTCCAAATGAGGGCCTTACCAATTGCTTTGTAAAGAGGGAGAATTACATTTTCCTCCCTTGAATCCATACCTCTCTTTTACAAGACTATACCATGCGGGCTCTGGCGGTTGCCGCCTGGACTGCTTGCTACCTTAAGTTGGCTTTCCAACAGGGATTCATCTAACACGAGCCTTTAATAGTATAAAGCATCACAAGAATTTTTTGGTCCGCATCACCTTACATTTTCACATAAATCTCATCTGCCACGAGCAGCCCAACGTGACAATCATCTAGATCCCCCTGCAACAACTGCACATCCTCTGAAGTTTTTTGTGTCACAAAGTTGTGTGTCTTCTGCAAACAGAGACCTTGCTGACAATACCCAGTTCCAAATCATTAATAAACAGATTAAATAGAAGGGCCCCAACACATACCCTGTGGTACCCACTTAGTACTTTAGTCCTTAATGATGAAGCTCCATTAACACTACTCTTTGCATCTATTCATTAACCAATTTTCTATCCATGTACAAATGTGCCTCCCAAACAACAGACCTACCCTTATACATTAGTCACCTATGGGGGACTGTAATCAAAAGCCTTTGCATAATCCAAGTACAGTATACTACATCTACTGCTTGCCAGAGTCTAAATTTCTACTTACTTCCTCACAAAAGCAAAACAATTAAGTTTGAGAGAATCTATTCCTCCTAAATCCATGCCTTTTCTACTTATGTCAGTCCTTGAAAACTACTCAAGAATAAGTATGTTTCCCTTATTAACTTTCCAGTACTTCCCCACCACTGAAGTTTAACTTACAGGCCTGAATTACCCGGCTGTGAACGACTACCCTTTTTGAATTTGGAATGACATCAGTCTTTTTCCATCAGAGGCACACATCCGGATATGAAGGAATCTGCAAAAATAAGAAACAATGGCCTAGATAAAACTGAACTTACTCTCTAAGGACCCCGAAGATGTATTTTATCCGGTCCAGGAGATTTATTAAATAAGGGCAGTTCATGCAAATACATATGATGCTTTTCAAAAAAAGAGCAGTATTTTTTCATCCCATTGACCTTATCTACCATTCTCAGCATTTTGTCTGTGTATAAATAAATGCAACCGAATACTGACTTCCTGTTTGCAGACACCCCCTAATAGAGACCGCTATGATCTTGCCCTTGAACCGAGCACTCTGGTTGATTCAGTTGATCAGCAGAGATCTGAGCATCTTTGACCCATCCAACCCCAATCAGTAAAAAATCTGTTAGGACCATTCGAAGGAAGTGGTGCATCCTGGGAAGAGAGGCCGTTAAACCTGAAATTCAGCTCCCTAATGTCAACACAGGAACCAAAGGTTATGAAATCAACTGATTTTTTTCAAAATGGGAGAGAATATGTAGATAACTAAGTAAGGCATACACAAACTAACAATTTAAAAAATATTGATAATTTCCACTGAACTGTCCCTTTAATATTAACTTAGTTTTTTTTTGTTACCATATCTCGTTAACCAAGTGCACTTGCATCTTTTTATACCATTATTGCTAAAAAATCTATGATATTATAGAGTATTAATTGGTGCCACAACTCTAAGCCTCATCGTCTTACTATTAATATACTTAAAAACAATTTTTAGGCCTGTTTTCTTTGATCAGCTATCTAACTTTAAATAAACATCATTTAGCTAGTTTGATGCTTTCTTACACTCCTTGTTAAGTTTTATTTATAATTCCTAAAGGCAATTTCGTTCCCTCCGACTAAAATGCCCTTTTCTTCTTTCCATTTGCCTCTTCACATCAGAATTCAGCACATGGGCGTGGAGTTATTGTTTTTTACATTTATTTCCAAGGGATAAATTTAGATGCAAATCCCGAAAAAACACAGTCCCTTTGTTCAGTACCATAACCTGGTAAACATCCCAGTTGACGTCGAAAGAGCTACTTTAAAATATGACCAAATTAAGTTTCTTTGGATAAAAAACACATTTAGTGGTCAACAACAAATTAAAGTGTGGTGAGGAAACTTATTTAGATTGACAAAAGAAATTGGTGGGAACAAAACATTCTAGATACAAAAACAGAGGGTAGCACCAAAAATTATTTTAGGGGTATGTCCAAAATCTTTTTTTTGGTGAACAAAAATGTACAGTGATTGACGAACAGAATTGGTGGTGAAGACTAACATTATCTGGCAAAAAGAAAAATTTTGTAGACCAATACGAATCTTGCTCAGCATAAAGTGTATGTATTTTATACGCAAAATTGTCACTAAGGAAAAACAAGCCTCGCTTTTTGTCTGATAAAAATGCAATTTGTGGCACCAAGTCTAGTTTGTTTAATAGTAATGTTGAATGGGCAAATATAAATGGCAGCGTTCCCTTAATCTTTATTTAATATAAAAATATAAACTGGTTTAATTGTTTACATTCCCTTCATTCCTAATAGTTTTTTAAGTATAGATGCACTTTATAAATTTTTTAATTTTCCTTTAAAGGGTTTGCTTAATCTAAAGTGTAGTTATGAGGTTTCTATATTAATAAAATGAAATCACTAAAACAATATGAAAACATTGACTTTCACAACTAAAAAATCTTTGAAATTATTAATAAGATGATGGATTTTGTTTTCATTAGAATGTAATATTAGAATGGATACCGCACGTAAAAAACATCTTATGTTTAATTTGAACCTTTACTTTAGATTCTTAAAGCACAGAAGAAATGTATTCAAACCCACTTCTTCTAATTACCAATACCGACATGGCATAATGTTGCTCTTTTAATCTAGAAAAGATGTCAATGTAGGATGGGCAAAAATACTTACATAATAACACACAACCTTACAAATCATAGATTAAAGCTGTTTTTGAGAAACAGGGTTATTTTGTCCTTGGTGATAATAAAGTTTTGAAAGTCACTTGATAGAAATTTTAAATAACAACTTTCCAAGTGTTTACCATCGGCCTGCAGAGTCTTTGGAACAACTCCAGCATGCCATGTTTCAGATGTTGAAATACAACTCCCCACCATGGATTGGTTGCAGGCTAAACCCTGGGTAGGACCCTAGGTAATTTAGCGCGTCACCCTGTGTACTTTTAAAGGGAAAGGGGTGTTAGTCACTATTGTGTGTCCTTTAAAACATGTATAGTACTGGGTTACTATAATAATTGTGATATAGTAGGCACATGTTTTGTGTGTCTGGACAAAAACAGCCAATTCAAATAGGAAACATTGGTACATATTTTCCTCCTTTGTCAACTTGCCAAAACAGGACAGAGAAAATTTGTTTTGTCACCATTGTCCTTTTGATTCAGATTTATCCTAATGTGGCAAATTCTCTCATATTTCTCCACTGTTAATAACATGTCAGTGGTGGCTTGCTAAATTTGGGCTCATTTGCTTCTCTATTTTTATTTTATTTGGATGAGCGCATCCTTAGATTTATGTTCTTGCCTATGTTTGGAATCTTTAGGTTGTTCTTATTAAAGGAACATCGTGTTTTAACGGGTGGGGGCCATTGTGGAGCAGATAAATGATACATCTGATAAAACCACACATACCTGCTATTTTTATAATGGGAATATATATTGCATGATGGGAGATAGAAAATAAGCGAATTCTATTTTCCAAAAGAACACATATGCAGTCCAGATCTCTATTTTATACCACCTAATTAATGACAGTTCGTTATCATATCCCTTGGTTTTTTTGACTGGAGGTGAATTCTGTTGCCCATTGTAGATTATGGCCCGAAGAATACAGAGAGACAATTATACCTAGAAAGGTTTTGGATTTAATGTGTAGAACTCGGTAAGAAAGGACTTACATGATGGCAACATAGAATCCCCAAGTTTTAGATAACAAGCACCAGTTGCTTGGCAAACTTATAATAGTAATACATATTGTATATAAACGCAGTACCTAGAAATTACACTAGAATAAAACCAAAAAATTTTTTTTTTTTTTTAATTGCCCATACCCATATTTTGTCTGACATTATCTAAGGTGTGCTGCTTTAGATCAAATTAGGTACTCCATTACCATACATATTCTTGCTAAAGGTGCATAGAGACTGATTAAAAACTTATGTTCAGGACTTCAAAAACCATTCCTCCCGCTTCACTACTGTCCCTTCCCCAGTCTACTGTAGCTATCAAATCCCTTTACTACATTTAGTATCAATAATAATTTTAAATAAAAACGGCATCAATAATCTCAGATTTCCTGGCATAAACTACAAAAAAATACTTGTGTATGCAAACATGCTTCTGTGTTAATATACTCTAACTTGCTTCAGTTTTTTCAATCCCTGTGACCAGTGTTCCGGCAAGCAGGGGGCAGTACCGGGCAAGCTGCGTCGTGATGCTAGAGGGCAAGCCAAGCACGATCGTCGTCTGCTGGGAGTTCTGAACAGCGGAGGAGAAAGGGAAGTAAGTGAAGATTGGGGACCTTTCTCTAACAATTCTTATTAATGCGGTTGGGGCGTGGGGTGTTGGTAGGCATAGCCCTACCGCATACCCAAAAAGGGTTTAATGTTAGGGGGAGGCAGAGAAAAACGGGAGGGAAGTGAGGGGCTGCACTGAGCATGCTCAAACCTTGAGGGACGAGATGAGGGAGACCTCAGGAACAGCAACGTGAGTCACACCCTGCTCCTACACAGCAGTTTGCTGCTTTGGAGGGGCGAGGGGGCAGCAGGGGAAATATTTTGAAGCAGACACAACGAATCAAAAAGGTAAGGCTTGTTTTTAAATGTGGCCAGTAGGGGTTAACTTTTAGTTTGTGGGGTGGGCAGTGCCTTAAGAGTCTACACGTAAAGAACTGGTTTTTTTTTTCTTAAAGGAAATACCTGACTTGGTTAGTTCAACTTGGTGAGTAACCTTATATGCTAACACCCTAGGGCTTTTTAAATTGAGGTGCAAAATTGGTCTATGCTGTTTAATCTGCTTAAGCAATCAGATGTTGTAGTAGACCAGTAAAGGTATCATCTGACTGGCGTTCAGATTCCAGCAAAGATACACATTTACACCTCTTATATAATGTTGAATTCACAGCTAGTCAACCTATCAATTCCACTACGTACTCCAACATCTACAATTAGTTCTATGTGCTGCAGCCTATATATGGTCACGATCTTCAAACTTACATTGGCAGTTGCAGGTATTTTACACAATATGATCCCTAATACAAGAAGCAGATTTGTTCCAATATATACATAAGATTATACCTTCAAACTCTTTAAGAAAGGACGTGTTAGTCTTCACTAATTAGTCTTTAAACCAAAAAAAATTCAGTGACTGACCAATTTAGGTTTAGTAATGTGCATTTACACTTAACAGATGGCTTGTCGAGTTTTCCCCTATCAATTGCTGTGCACTAAGTAATCCTCTTTTACAGTAATCTTACACTGTCCGTTAGTACTGTCACATTTTTGTCCAATTGTTCACAGCTGGGGCAGTGGGATCTAAAGGGATTTGTGAAAATATGATCTTGGCAATAACATATCTCTATAATTGATTCATTCATACCATGAAAGCCATGAATGAGGTAATGATTAAGGTTATTATCTTTTATGTTTTTTCTCACTATAATCATACTTATTACCCAAACCAATATGATACACCCAAAACCAGACGTACGAGAGAACACAGGCATGTTTAGTGTGTTAATGTATGGATTTAGCTTGGATTTTTTTGTTAAATTGACGCATGTTCTGCAGAACTTCAAAACAAGAGCTGAATGACAGTGTGGAATGCTGCATTACATACAGTTCAATTCACCATTCAAGTCCAATTAATAATATGGAAGTTATAAACTGCAGAGCTTTGCTTGGCCAGGGGCATTTTTCATTCCCCCCCAGAGACCAGCACCAGTTATAAAGGAAGCGCTACAGTAAAGTCAATATATTCTTCTACCTCTGGCTTTATCCTGAAAGGGGCAGAAAACCCGGGGAACAGAAAACTGAAACACAAATAAATAACTGCACAAAGAATTCACTAGTTTCAACAGGTAAAGTAGGGGATAGCTATATTGGAAACCCTTAATCTAGGAGATTTTGTGAGCATGAAACAACAAATTGCCATATGTCATACTATGAAAGAAAGATGTAAAGTACATTTCTTTTTGTGCAAAATAATATAGAATTATAAAATTTTGAAGGCAAGAGCAGCTATACATGGAATAAAGATGGAGACTGTGGAAACTGTGGAAGTCTGTGGCTACCATTAACCATAAAACAACATCTTCATATTTCTGGTCTCCCCGGGCAATAGCTTGACAACTATCACTTTATTGATT
Source organism: Hymenochirus boettgeri (assembly GCA_019447015.1). Lineage (NCBI taxonomy): Eukaryota > Metazoa > Chordata > Amphibia > Anura > Pipidae > Hymenochirus > Hymenochirus boettgeri. The sequence continues at coordinate 55,740,939 of CM033474.1, read as the reverse complement.
CTCTTTACATAAACGTTAATTCCTAGTGTACGCTCAGTAGAATGTGTCTATCATCCTCTCTTCTCTCTATCATTCTCGCTTGCTATGAACACAATTAAACCAGCATTTTTGGCAAGTTTCAGATCTCCAACATACAAACGTGTAAGGCTGGTCACACGGAGGGGACTTTTGGTCCCTACCGAGCGTTCGGTACAATCTAGCTCTCGGCAGGACAAATGTCCGTGCGAATTTGCGAACGTTCAATTGGGGCTTTCCCCCCATAGGGAAACCGCACCGATCGAGTCGGATTTTCAACATTCCCGATCGTTGAGTCGTATCCTTTGTCCTCCGATCCGGACTACCAACATCGCTGTTCGTCACGGCCGCCCGCCCCACTAGCCCCCCGATATTTTTCTCGCGATTGACCGAAGTACCGTGAATCGTTCGAATCGACAATATTGCTGTGTGTACCCATACCCACCCTTTATATAATCTAATTAAATGAGGGCAGGTGCATGGTAGGGTGGTAGGGGCCTCCAAGGTGCATATTAATCCGTGATTTCTTTCCTTCTCCACCCACTTCTCTGGAATGCTGGGAGTGAGCAATCATTTCCTTCTTTCTAGTTCTTCGATTACTTAGGCAATGCTATTTTATAGTATAGTCCTGTAAGTACCTTCTGGTTTTAAGACGGCTTCTATTTCAAGGGTAATTTTCATGGAGGTTTTTTTTGGGCTCTTTAAGCCTACCGTTAGAGTTGCGTATAGCTGTTGTATGTTCTTATACATGTATAATTTTCCAGAGATACACTCTCTTCCACTGTACCAATGGTATCAACTGCTAAACGGCTTTTTTAGTGCCATAGAAAAATGAAATATCTTCATTTTTGTTGTACAAGAAGCGGTGTAGCATTATTAACATTAGACTTCTTTTCCCTAGGCTGCATCATTCAGCGAAGAAGGCTGCCCTGGGCCACCTGATGCCAGTCACTGGTCCAACATACCAAGTCCACAATTTATTACAATAACTGAAATGCTTCCCTGAGCGTGTGAAGTTTACAAAATCTCAAAATTTCCCTTATAATAGCTCATTTATCTTGTTTAAAATTATACATTTCCAGTTTTAATGGTAAAAATGATTGATCACTTTTAAAAGTCCAATTTTAAGCCATAAAATAAAATAAAACGAGAAAAATGTTCTGGCATAAAAATAAATTGCTTTACCCTTTAATTTCATAATCTTCAGCAAATAGACACTTGACCACATTTTGTATGTGTTCTCAGTTAACGAATCCAGGAACCTTGAAATCCTCTGTCATGACTGTATTACTAAAGGTGTTTTTATATTGGAGGGAGGGGATAAAATGTAACCATACTGTTACTGTATTTAAAAACCCCACATAAATATGAGTGTGTCTTATAAAAAATACTTTGAAAATACCTTTTTGGCTTATTTACTCCCAGCACCGCTTGGCCAGGATCCTTCAGATCTTGTGTGCTGGAAACTGGCCAGCTTCTTCCCATTGTCCCAAAAGGATTAATCTCTGTGTCAATTATCTCAGCAAGAAAGGTTAAAGTTTCATTACTGGTTGATTTTCCATAAGTTTGCATAATACTGTAAGTAAAAGCAATGCGCACCATGTTTTATTTCCGGCTGCGTTATAACTAGTTGCTCCTTCTTAAAGCCTTTTAGATGTTAAATATTTTTAGCAACGGAACTACCACCTAGACTTCCTACTGTAGGAGGATTTCAATCTTCTTAGAGTCCAGTTTAGACTCCTTTATACCCTTATGCATAGAAATAATGTAATACTTGCCAATACCTTACTTGCCTTGGTCCACAGTGTTCCGGTAAATAATTGTTGACCTAATCTCCTGTTCAGGAACGTGTTTTAGACCAGGTAAATGTAAATTTTAAGGTGTCTGTATTCCTGGTCTTACAGTCCGTGTAAAAAATCGAATTTGGGGGTGGCAATGCCCTTTAATTGTTGTCTATTTAACAGGACAGAAGAATTTACGTTATTCCTGTGGGTTATGTGGTCAAAAAACTTGTTTATCCAATCAACTTCCACTTTGGTGTCTGCATGTAAATGGTGGTTGAAAATTTGATCATTGTTGGTACTGTCAAAATCTGTAAGTCAGACTTGAAATGCTTTCAGATTTTAAGTCCGCATACAACCTGGAATTAGCCCAAGACCTCACACAAATTCAATTTCCTCAGTACAAGAATCCAGTCTGTGAGCAGTATTTTTCTTTAACATCTCTTTCATTAAAAAGACAAAATACTCTTCTTTCCTGGCTCGGCTTTCATTATCCAATATCTTGATTTCATAAAAAATTACGCAGCTACAATCTTTTTGTTTTGTTCCAATACTGGAGAAATGTCATTTTGTGTCCTATTTACACTTCTAACCTATTGGCTTGTGCTTCTGTATACAACATTATAAATCTTGATGCATATCATCATCATTTACTCCAAGCAGAAATGCTGCTATAACTATCACCTCTGTACCCGGTGGAAAATACTAAGATATATATTCCTGCCTGTGAAAACTGATGGTTTTGGGTTTTGTAGAAAAAGAAGGCATTCGTTCTGTACTTATAACTTATCCAAATATTAAGCAAATACTACTTGGTAACAACTTACCGATGTAATGGTACAACCAGGTGGCAACGGTAGCAGATCTTGTATACGTGCAAATAAGCAATAGATTCAAGAAGAACATTGAGTAATAGATTCAAGGGAGAAAACATGAAAATCGAAACATCACTTACACCGCGATTTGTTTTCCCAGGCTAACCATTATACTGTATTGCAGGATTCCCTAAAGGGTTACTCCTCTCCTGACTGCTTGGACCGGAATTTGCTAAAGGCCCCAGCTACCCAGGATCCATTGTCTTTTTGTTAAAGCTGAAAGTTAAAAAATGCAGGGCCTGTATAGTGAAGTTGCCCATATTATGTGACGGGAAACGAATCATTATTTGATGTTTTGATTTTCATGTTTTGTCCAGTCACCATGGCAGTTAATCACTAAAGGACAACCAAAACTACAAATAATTAGGAGGGTGAATGACGCATTCTTTTTGCTATAACACACCAATTTTATTAGATTAAAATCAAGTGCACAACTGATTGCAATACTCTCCTTCCAACTTTGGAATCTTGAGAGGAATGTACTCAATTTGTAATGCCTTAACAAATGTCTTTGCTGAAGACCATCTTGTTTGCTCACATAGATCCTTAATAGACAGACAAAACCAGTCCCCAAGCCCAAGAACATGCTATCGCTCTGGTGAGGTTCAGGTTTAATAACCCCGGTAGAATCCTAAGCCTCTAATTGTGTAAGCTTTCTAATACATGCCAGTAATCCCTCCACTTTAAGATCCTCTTCGAAGTGCATGACCCTTACTTACCATATATCCGAGTATAAAGCCGAGTTTTTAAAAACAGACAAACCCCTTTAAAACAGAAAATACCTTTGAAAGAAAACCGCTCAAGAGCTGATCATTTTAGAGAAATGACTTAAATGAGATTCAAAAAAACAAGTGAAGGAAGAAAACTTCTGCCATCTCCCCATTATTCAAGAGATGTTGGCTGAGAAACCAATTGTTTTATTCCCAAATAAATCAGCCTCACTGATTTCTATACATCGCTCCCAAATGAGACATATCTTAATCTAAGGGACCATGAACTCAAAATTGCAACCATCTTTCGTAGCATCTGATTGTGAACAGACTTTTTTTTCCAAATGAAACACCTGAAATCTCCAACCAAATCCAGACTAACTGATTCACACGTGCAAACAAAAAGTTTGAGGACCCCTGATTTAAAGGGTATGTCCACCCAAAATAATATTTTTTATATAAGATTCCCCTGGGCTCCCAGCCCCAACCGCTATGTTTTTTTTTTTAGAAACCCCCCAAACTCTACTTACCTCCCTCTTTCCTCCGCCGCGCTCCGGCCCTCTGCTTGCGAGAAAATGCAAGCGGAGGGCGGGACCGGCAGCGCGCGTCTGTGATTGGCTGAGCGGCAGCCAATCACAGGACGCGGCTGCCGGCAGCTCACTTCGGCGGAGGAAAGAGGAGAGGTAAGTAAAGTTTGGGGAGCTTTCTAATATATAAATAGAGCGGTTGGGGCTGGGCAGGCATGGGGAATCTTATATATTAAGGCTTTTAAGCTAGGGGGAGGGAATCGGGAGAGGGAGGGGGAGAAGGGCTGCAGTACGCATTCCAAACTTCTCCCGGAGGCAGGTAGGAGGCAGAGTCCTATATGGACTCTGCTATCCTCTGGTGGGCAGTTTTGGGACTTGGGGGGGGGGGGGGACTACAGGAGAAACCCTATGGGATGGGGATGTGAGGTAAGGATTAAACTACACTACATTGTGGGGCCAGTAGTTGGGGGGGATTATAGTTTTGGGGGTGGACATGCCCTTAAAAGGTCTTACTTAAGTATGAAAAGTAAGAAGCGTATCACTGCCAGCTTATAAGGCAAATGGTAAATACACAGCAAAAGGGGAACCAGCTAAGTGGAAAAGGTTCCATAATGTATACAGTTATATAAAACGAGACATTAAGCCTGTTACATTTACAGGTGCTAGAAACCCAGAGTGCCCCCTCAGTCTCCCAATCCCAGAGTCATCTCTCAGTGTCCCAAGGCCATAGCATCCATCCTCCATGACCCAAGCCCTCTCACTGTCCCAAGCCCAGAGTCCACCCCTCTGTCCCACAGCCAGAGTCCCCCCATATGTTCCGCAGCCAGTGTGTCATCATCCCCCAGCCTAACATCAGTGCTGGTAAGAACCCTGTGTTTGAAGGGAAACGGCCGAGGTTGGGTAGCAGTCCATGGGAGGTAATTGTGACACACACGCATGGAGGCATGGGCGCAGCAGTTAGGGTTTTATTGTATAGGATTATAATGGTGGTAGTGGGCTGCTTTTCTAAAATGACTCACTTTTTCCTACAGTACTTAAAAATCATCTGCTTTCTTTACTTCCTTTTACCTTTATTAAAGCACTTTTCTGCCTTTGAGTTACAGCATTCAGCAGAAAAATTACCCAACATAACTAGGACTTTTCATAAATGGGTTACCTTGATGTGGCTAAAAGGCTTTTCAATGTTATAGTCATAACCACATATAGAAAAAAATGTGTTTACTGTATGCACTAGCACAGATACAATGATACTATATGGGCCCTGAAATGTACATTGATCTTTTTTTTCTGTTAGCTCATGTTCTCTTAACATGTCAAAGATTACACTGGCTTCTATGCAACATTGTGCTAGGTAAAGGATTGCTACTTTATACATAACTTATTGTAGCAAGCAGTATTTATGCAGGGCTGTTGAGTTTCAGCATAGCGTACCGTAATCATTTTCCAAAATCCTAAACTTAGTAAATGGCTTGTGTACTGCCTGGAACTAGAGGGTGTTGGTTGAGATGAATGTAAGAGAAAGCATTGCCACGTCTTGAAATTAAGATAAAAGTAAATTAATTAAACAAGGTTGTTATATTACAGAGAAATACTAAGATAATAAAAGATTATCTTCTAGCCCCCTATTTAGACAAAATTTGCAAGAGCATTCTGGTGATGTGTTAGTTAGAGGCTGGGGTAGATCTAGCCTTGGCAGCTGGCTGAAAATACATAACCCTAGTTACAGGAGATTGGTGGGGTTTTCCAAGAAAAAATTGGTTCCATTCTAGAAGCAAAAGAAGTTGTAAAACTAACTCTTCAACTGCATATTAAATATTGCAATATTCCTATATACAGGAATAGGACAGATGAAAATTGAAATAACTGTGGTTTTAAAATATTATCTATTCTTCTTCTTCTGCTGCTGACCAGCCAGTCTGTTTTATTTTTATGGAGGCAAACACTGGCCGCAAGAAAAGGTGTTTCTGCTATAGCTGTGGACAAATATTCTCCCCACTATATGTGGATTTGGTAAATTTTTTTTTACTAATGCCACAAATGCCAGCAACTAACTGGCATTAAAGGGATCCTAATGAAAAAAACACATTGCCCGCCCAGGGCCCCGCTGCCCCAATTGCCCTGCCTTTGCCCCTCCCCCCTTTTCCAAAGTTAAATTCATGTACTTGGGCTGCTTAATCCTATCTCTGTTATGACTCTCGTTTAACGATGTGTGCAGATCTGTGTGTGGCAGCAATCCCACCTTCCCACTGACCTTGTTAGCTCCTCCATGTCTCAATCCGGCTAACGACAAGGCTTTCATTGTAGGATAGTGAGGGTTACAAGTTCAAATGCCGAAAAAACACACCCACGGCAACAGTGGTCCAATAAAATCAAGCAGTGTCCTGGAGACACGGGAAGAAGGGAACAGTACAGTTTTCGAATCTCTCACTTGTGACCCATCATCAATCATCGTAAGCAATGTAAGAAGGGGGCGTCATCAGTGCAGCCTTATATCTACCCTCAAAGTAATGCCTTCTCACCATGTAATGCTGTATCTTCTATGTTAAGTTACAGATCAGGGGAGGGGGTGACGGCACAGGGATTTGACTGACAGGCCAGTAGGAGTAGAGGAAGGCAATCACATTTTTCATGAACTGTATACTCAGGACAGAGAGGGAATCTGAAAACAAGTTGAAGACATCCTGCTGGGGGTGTGGGGAAGTTATAGAACCATGGAAAGAAAGAAAGTTAGATTTCCACTATAGATGCCTTTAAAAGTGTGCATTATAAATAGTCAACAAGTAGCCTCTGTATTGGTTGTTTTGCTTTGTGAAGCAATGAAGGGTTTTAAGCCCACACTGCACAATGTTAAATTGTTAGTAGGCGACTAACTCCTTAAAAAGGTCCGCGGCGTCTCTTGTAATGGAGCCTATATGAGTGATGCTGCTCAGATGAGGAGTAAAGTAAGCTGGAAACATCCGGGACCTGCAAAGGTGGGCCGCGGTGATCGACGTTCTTGTACCTTCGCTCTGGTTCCTCTGGTTAGTACTCCTGACAGTTATTAGATATTAGCAAAACATTAAATAAAGACTTCACTTTCTGAAGTACCCTATTTCTTGTAAACGGGCATTATCTATCAGTTTAGACTAATTAGTGACAATTACATACGACCTCTCTCTACCCTCCCTATTTTGGAAAAGAAACCACATTTATGACACAGCATTAAAGGGAAAGTTCAGTGAATGATCTGTTTTTAAAATTCTTAGTTTTATATACGCATACCTAGTTTCTCTATTTTTTTCAGTTTTGAAAAAATCTGTTGATTACCTATTGTCATTCCCTGAGCTGGACATTTCACGTTCGTAACGTCCTTTCTTCCAGGAATGGCACACTACTTGGAAGGTTGGAGTGAACAGTAATTCTACTGAATTGGCTGTGAATTCTAGCTGATCCAATCGCGTCTCTGGGTCAAGAGCAAACCAAATGGTCACATACGTGGTCCTAGAAATAGGATGTTAGTTATTTTGCAAAGCATTTATTATATAACACAGACAAAATCTGAATGGGAGGTAGGAATTCATAACAAATACCATTAAGCGTACAGTACTTTATAAATGCATTTGTAAAAGATATTTAAGTTCTGTTCCTTTCCTTTTTTTTTTTTTAACGGCGGGGTTTGTTTTGCCTTCCTCTGGACAACTTTAGGAGGTTAAGAAAAAAAAACAAAGAAAAAGGAGTGGTGAAATAGGTTGGACTTGATGGAACGTTAGGTCTTTGTTCACCTGCAATTACTATGTACTAAGTTTCTGGCAAAGGGTATCCTGCCTCCTTCCATCTGCTCAATGAGCTTTTTATAAGCTTAAGTCATGTTAAGAGGAGGCAGTCCGGTGACACAGCAGTCAATCATTGGTTGTGATGACAGTGTTTTCACACGCTTGATTAACTGTCATGGAGGGAGGGGCCTGGACTCTATATATCTGCCAGAATGGGGACAATAATTATCCTTAACTATTTGGTGTAGAAATAAGTTCAAAATATATCAGTTTGAGTGAAAGGTAACTGGATAATTGCCATTATTTGTTTTTAAGGGGAACATGTCCCTTAAGCAAAATACCAGGTACCGATACCAGAATTTCCTAATGTTAGTCAGCCATTTCGACTGGCACATTTGTTATAGTAGAGATTGACATTGATCAGATGTAATTTGACAGGCTATCTCTAATATACCGTTTGACTTCCTTTGACATTCCCCATCGCAAAGCCAGATTACACTGATTGTTGATTAGCTTGTACATGTTACCCATGTTAAAGGAACTCAAGCAGGGTTAGATAGAGCAGTGCTGATTGTCTTGCAATAACACTATCCTCACGATGAGGGTATATGTTTATTTGCTTTCTGGCATTTGGAAAAAACAGTAAATGTCATATGGTACTTGTGTATAAACAGGCGGAAACTGGGAGGGGGAAAAGAGGTAACTTGGCTGTTGGTTTGCTGGTGGAAGGGGGTACTGGGCTCGGTACTCGAAGGAGAGGTGACCGCAACTATGGGGTCCAGATTTCTAGTACTATTCCACATTGAGCCAACGAGACACAAAAAAAAGTTTTCACTGTGGCCAACAGACACAGACTACATACACAAAGTATAAAACACTATACAGTTATATACACATAACAATTTCATTTAATTATGTAGATCTGCAAAGTTTTGATTAGTTTTAATCATTCATCCTTATTTTTTTTATTAAAAAAAAAACATCTATCACATTGGTGCCAAACCATTAGGGATAAAGAAAGAAATGAACCTTATAGTTAGATTAGGATCTTAAACGATTGAAACTATGAGAGACTATTTCTTTCTAGAATGTCTAACACAGAGATTAACAACGTTCTAGGACACAAAGAAAAAAGGGAAAAATCACACAGTGGAATGGGGGATAGTTTAGTGGTCTTACAATACGACTTACCCATCACTTTAAATTATGTATTGTATATCAAAAGTCAATGTAACACTTACTTCCAGACCTCAAAACCAGCTCCTGCTTCACATGACTCCCAGACAGCAAACTACATCACCGGCGTGTTGTAGACAAGAAATGTGTTTTTTCAATCATCCACTGCCAAACCTTTGATATAGAAAGGAAGACCAAAAAAGCTGAATCTAATAATTTGGTTTTGGTTCTGGGAAAAGTACATAGTAAAGGAGAACTAAACTTTTTTTTTCCTAATGTAAAACCTTTTCTATTCTTATGCACGTAAGCAGCTTATTATACGCAGTAAGAAGATTGAATACTCAGTGAGAATAGCATTTGTAAGTAAAGATGTGTACTTCAACTTATGTTCCACAGTGTTGTTGCTATGACACCGCTCTGGTCATGATGAGTTCCTCTAATGAATACACTTGGAGCGCTAGTCACCCTAAGGGCATGTCAGACCGAGCACGAGCTCAGCTGATTTCTATGCAGCAAGCAGAGTGGTTTCTGTAGCTGTGTTGGCTCCACAGCTAACTGTTTGTTTGGCTTCCATTCCGTTCCTATTCATCCGGTCTTATGAAATTGTAATTCTATTCTCCCATTCATGCTGGATAGGAAATAAACTGGACACTACTTTGTTTTTACATGAAATACAAAGGAATGTGAATGTGTTCGGGGCAGAGGGTTGAAAAGATTTGTATTGAAAACACACTATAATGCAATATCCCTGTTCATATGTCTTAGCTAGGCAAAAAAATAATGATTGTTTTGCCGTATTAGTCCATATATATGTAGTAAAAAGTAGAGTACTGTGATACTTTAATGGACTAACAGTTTATTTTTAGTAGACAAGCTTTCGAGGAATCAACCCCTTCCTCGGTCAGAGCAGTACTCTAGCATGATCTCTGTATTGTAACAGCTGACATCAGCATCTAGGGGGGCAGGACAGGACTGCACTTTCCTTTCATCTTCTGTTCCAAGCAGAGCATCAGAATTAATGGTGTTTATTTGGACGTCTATAGAGATGCAGGAGAGTTTAAAGGCTGTATACTTCTGGAAACACTGCACCCGATAACAGATGACATTTAGCATTAGGTTAGTATGCTTCTATGTAACATGAAACTTAAAATTTATGTATCAGATGTGTACAACCCATGCTATCTATACATCTATCTACCTACTCATCTATGTCTGTCTATCTATCCGTCTATCTATATCTACCGTATATACTCGAGTATAAGTCGAGGTTTTCGGCTGTGAAACACTGAAAACTGAAACCTCGACTTATACTCGAGTCAGTCACTTACTGGTGAAGGAATTGGCTGCCGCATCCACTGATGGTTGCAATCCACTGACGTCACGACTTGGTGCGGGAAATTAGGACCGCGCAGAGTCGTGACTCAGTGGATGCGACCATCAGTGACGCGGCAGCCGATTCCTCCATCAAGATCGTCGGGGGCCCGGACTCTCCTGCACATTAAAGGTTAGGTATTATTGTAGTGTAGTGGAGGGTATGAGAAGATGGCAGGGAGTATATGTAGTTGGTTTTATAGTGTGTGTAGTGGCAGGTGAGAAGATGGGTGCAGGGTAGTGTGTAGTGTACTGTAGTAGTGTAGTGTAGTGCATCGGGGTATGTGAGAAGTAGGGTGGCAAGTGTGAGTAGTGTATGTAGAACTGTAGTGTAGTGTAGTGTAGTGGCAGGGTGAGAAGTGGGTGCAGGGAGTAGTGTTGTGTATGTGTAGTGTGTGATTGTGTATGTGTGGCTGGTGAAGATGGGGGGGCCGGATAGTGTATGTAGCTTAGTAGTGTAGGTGTAGTGTAGTGGGCGGGTGAGAAGATGGGTGCAGGGAGTAGTGTAGTGTACTGTAGTAGTGTTGGTGTAGTGGCAGGGTGAGAAGATGTGTGCAAGGGAATAGGTTTTATTCCTGGGGCTGGACCTGGGGGGCTGGAGGGAGACAGCAACCCTCGGACTTATACTCGAGTCAATTGGTTTTACTCATTTTTGAGGTAAAAATGGGTACCTCGACTTAATACTCGAGTCGGGCTTATACTCGAGTATACGTATGTTGTCTATCAGCAGTATATAAAGATGACCGGTGCATTTCTAACAAAATGCCTGCTTGGTTAATGTAATAAAATAAATAACTACTGGGACAAAATTATTGGTGTTAAATATGCATCCCATTTTTTCATATTGTTATGGTATGCCATATAACTAAAAAAAGTCCAGTTGATCTAACTAAATACACAGATAAAAGAACGGTTTTTATATATCAAATAGTATTTATACAGTCAATTATATCTGTTGTATTCATTAGATCAACTGAACTTAAAGTTTAATTCTTGAAGACGTTTCGCTAGTTTTTCCGACGCATCTCAATTCAGAATGACTTGTACAGATTCTTGCCAACAGATTTTTGTACAGTCATTCTGAATTGAGAAAGCTAGTCGGATTACTAGCGAAACGTCTTCAAGAACTAAACTGTAATCCAGTGATCTAACTGAATAACAACAGATATACAATTTATATTATCACAGTATGTTGATGCTGTATCAAAATTCACAATCACATGATTTTCACTATGGACTTCTGTTTGGCGATTATGTTTTATATCTGCCATTTTGGTTGTTTAGGATCTTTTGTTAAAGCCAGGATCGTGTGACCAAGCGGATGGACAATATACAAAAAATAGTTGAGAGCCTAAGGCAGAATTGTACTGCAATCAAATGCAACATGCTCCCTTTATATGAAGCATAAAAATACACAGTGTATGTCCTCTATAAAGGTTACAAAACCAAGTGATGGCCTCAACTAGGAGCTGCATTTTAGGTATGCATGTATTTATATAGAAACAGGGACTTTGGGTTTCATCTAGCCCTCTCCTTTCTCTTACGTCTCAAGTAGGTATGTAGCAAATTTTACATACTTATGTCATCACTTTCTATTTGTACAGAGTGCTCTGGTAACGTTGAAACTTTTAATGTCTATAAACAAGTTGTTTTATTCTTATGCAGTTTATGGCTTGGCATACATGGTCCAACTTTGGACTGGTCAACTATCAAGGCCATATTTTTGGTTGATTGTATAGAAACACAGATTGCAGAAACATGACTGATCTCTCAATCAAACAATCATTGCCAATGTGCTTTAAACAGGATGCACAACGGTCGGGGGGGCTGCTTCTTTAATTACCGACCAGTACAATCTTTTATTTATTTACAAAAAGAGGAGCAATAGTATTTACAAAGAAAGGATGAAATAAAAAAGACGAATTTATCAGGCTGAATTGGAATTTGGAATTATACTTAAATAACCATATTGTGTATTTTTTTTTCATATTGCCCATGCTGTATAAATAAAGGAAACGAGAACACATACAGAGTCTGCTTTCCTGGCCATGATTAGGGCTAGGCCACACTAGCGCGTTTTTTCGGCGTTTGCGTCGCGTTTCGCGCTCGCGTTGCGCCTGCGATTTTCTGCTAAAAATGGAAATCGCGGGAACGCAAAAAATTCCCGCGATTTTCCGATGCGCATGCGATGGCGTCCGTTCGCGTTATGGTAACGCATGCGTCACCATTTTGGTGCGTTAACCATGCGTTTCCATAACGTAAAAGAGAAACGCACGCGCAAAACGCTAACGCGAGCGCGAAACGCTCAAAATCGCGCACACAATCGCGTGCGAGAACGCTCGCGATTTTGTGCGCGATTCCTGTGCGTTGCAGTGTGGCCTCACCCTAAGCAATGTTTTAACAGGGGAGATCTCAAAATGACACAATGGCCGAAATATTATTACTAGTAAATATACTATGGTACATACACACATTACTATACATGCAAGTGTGGGCAGTTGTTAAAAAAAACACTAATAAGTTCTTAAAATAAGAATATGTGCATGGTCGCCCACTATCAAAGGCTTTTTAACAGACTGTATGAACATAAATAGACCGTTATAGAATTAATTTTTTTTAGCTCTGTCTATTGCGTTCTTAACACGTTTGTTAACAGACTCTGTCAGGTACAATAACACCCTGTCAGTAAATATCCAACCTCATTTGAAACTTGAAACAAATGTAGTAAATGAATGTACACAGGCTCATGAGGATGCAAAGCTTCACACTGACTATCAGCCAATGACCACTTAGTCAATCTGTCTCTGTGACAATGCAATTTGGGGAAATTTAAGGTTAGAAATGAAAAGTAACAACGATTTATACCTTCCTTGGATTTGCAACTGGATTTACAAATTCTTATCTTAACTTCCTGCTGGTCTTAGTGTGTGCTGGAAATGGAGAGAAAGGAAAAGGACAGACATAAAAGGAAAATAGGCAATAAGGCTTTCCGATACCCATATACTGCTGCAATATACTGTCTATCTGATATCATCTGACAAAATCTAAAGACCATTGAGCCAGTCTTAAAGAAAATGGAAAATAGGACAAACAGGAAATTAGAGCTGGAAATAGGGATAAGGGGATTCCATTTTATATGGCAATTATTATTAAATGCATCTTTACAAGAGGATTGATTTAAACCAGGGAAAGTCTTCATGGCTGTGTGATTGACTTGTTATGAATGAACTACATTATTTTCTTTTCTTTATTCCAATCCTTTAGACTTTCTTCATATTATTTATGGCAACATAATGGTGTAAAGATCCTGTGGCAATTTAACCATAGAGGAGTTAAGGATCTAAGCGTACAGATTTTCCTTTGTCTCATCTTCTTATGCAACAAGGCACACACGCACACAACACACACCACACACACACACACCACACACACACACACACACAACACACACACACACACATATATATAAAACATATATATCTAGCAAAAGTGTGCCTGTTGATGCACAGTTGAAATTATGTGTGTGTGTTTTGCTATGTGTGGATGTAATAATATTTACATAAGTATGTTTTAAACTTACTCAGACAGTAACCACACCCGGGGAACCAAATAGGAAATCCGCGGTCTGCAATCCTGCCACACTATATGGTTCAAACTGAACATGCTATGTTCATACTTATTAGTATTCACCACGGAAAGGGCCACATTTATAGCTCTTATGTTACGACTTGGGAGCACATGAAAACTGTTTGGATTCCACGTAGGTTTGTAAAAAGGTTTGGCAATTGGGCCTGGTAGAGCTAAATGGGGCATTTCATCTGCAGGTACAAGGAAAGGAGGATTTAAATTAATCCTATCAGTAGCAGCCTCCATAGCTTAAAGGGCATGCCCACCCCCAAACTAAACTTTAACCCACTACTGGTCCCACTAAGTAGTTTAAAACAAATCCTTACCTTACACCTACATCATCCTTGCCTTCTGAAGGACAGTGGCATGCGCGGGGAGCCCTTTACCACCTCCCAAACCCCCTCCTGATCCCCTCCTAGCTGCCCTTCATGTAGCGTAACATTTTTTATATATATTACAGGGCATCACCTCGCACCCCCCAACCGCTATATAGGAAGTGTAAATAATATAAAATCCGAACTGTACTTCATATCCTCACTTCCACAGTGTTCTCTATTGCTGGCAGCCGTGGCTGTGATTGGCTACCTCTCAGCCAATCACAGTCACGCCATGGCTGCCAGTCCGGCCCCGCTTGTACTTCCGGCAAGCAGGGAGCGGTTCAGAACACTGGACACTGGGAGCGAGGGTCTGTAAGTAGAGTTTGGATTCTATTTTTACCACATCTAACATAGCGGTTGGGGGTGGGGAGGGGATGCCCTGCAATATATCAAAAATTAATAATGAGGGTGAGATGCCCTTTATACAGAGAACAAATATACAGAGAAAACAGGGAGAATAAATGGTATTACCGCATCGCTGCCACCAATTTTTACCAAATCACTGCTTTATGGAATGATTATGGGTAGCATGCACACAGTGGGTTACCCTGGTGTCTGGCACAAAGCAGACAGTGCACTTACTATTCTTAAACATATAAACCAATTTTTTAATTACTTTAACAGTAAGTATTGCAATGATTTAATAACATAACAGTTTCCCCACATAACATATACGTAATGGGGTAGTCTCGTCTATGGTGTACCACTTAAATATTGACCAGGCCTGTATATTGTGTGTCCCTGTAGTTGGTGTACACTTATCTGTTGCCTCAGAGCTTGTATCCAGTAAGAGTAATTGTCTGTCCAATAATCTGTCCTACCAACAGGTGGTAAGGATCTTTAACACCGTTCTTGTGTTGCATTCATAAGCTCTCCAAAGCACACACCAAACTACTTTCACTTTCCTCCTCCTAGCCATAGAGAGCAGGGATGTCTAGTCTTTTATTACTCACTGATACCACCTGCAGGCTGAAGTGGTATATACTGTAAGGTGATATGTCCATTACAATACACATCACATCCTGTGTAGCAGACAGAACCTTTTTTGGGATTACACTTCCTTCAGTATTCACATGGAGCAGCACAGGGGTGTGGTTTAAGCTCCCATTTTGACCAACCATTTTGTAAGTAAGTTTATGTAGTTTGTATATTTTGTCTTGTACCTAATTCAGTGCTATACTTTATATAGATGTATTGATGTCATTTAAATGTAATATTGAGATATGTATATACATACATATAACTTTCCTATATGTAATATCATATACCCCCCACCTCATTGGGAGCTCCTAAAACCTAACTCAATGCAATCTCCTATGAAGATATAATATATTTATATAATTAAGGGATATATAAACATTATAGAGAATTAAAAATAAAAGGAGAATAATGTAGATCACTAAACTCTGTGTGACTTTCATATCATTTTATTTTACATAGGGTGCATATTTCCTCATAAACACACAGTTAATAAATCCTGTGACTTGCTAACATAGCTTATTAGCATTATCTGTGAAGGGTGACTTTGAGATATATAATATGTTATATTTCACTAGCTATGTAAATGTGGATAAGATGGAAAAGATGGTCTGGAAACCCTGAGATGTATCAAACATGCAAAGCGTTTATAATTACAGTTTTGAAATTATCTCCCCATTTTAAATGCGCAATACGGTATAATTTCTGTCCTCAAGAAGTCCCAGATTATCCCATGGGGGTGGGAAGGGGAATTCTAGGGTTGTGGCAGGACATGCTGGGACTGGGCAGAGCTTCTATAGTTCTTAGCATGGGATCCTTCAGCTGGTTATTAGGAGTATGAAGGGAGTTGATAGTAACTTAACTTGCGAAGGGAGCCGAGAAATGCCCTTGACACTTGGCTGTGAATATGCTAATTGGATTTTCCATTGTACATAATTGCCAAAGATTCTTGTACAATTCATTCTGATTGAGAAAGCCAGTCGGATGACTAGCGAAACGTCTTCAATAACTAAACTCAAGTTCATCAGTTGATCTAATTGAATACAACAGATATACCATGACCTGGATAATGAGAACCTTCACAAGCATAGTAGAGAGATGTAATAAAAGTTCTTATTGTTAAAATGGTGTCTAGTTTTGCCTTATCAATCAGATGTTATTTACATTTGAAAGCTAACTTTTATTATATCTCCTGTAAGCATTTATTACCAGACCAAAATGTTAGATTCCAGGATTATTGATGTGTGGTCTTGTGGCACGTCATTGGTGGATTGCTGGGAGACCCTGTTCCCAGCCAGCAAAGTTAGGCTATCAATTTTGACACTTGTCTGTTGACAACTTTGGTAGAAAAGCTTTATATATTTTAGCCACACTTTGATATTGGCTGTTCTCTGCACTTCTAATGTACAGTTACTTAAAGATTTTTGCATTATATTACAAAAACAATGAAATTAATTTTATGGCGTAATTTACATCAAAATAATTTGAGAGAGTCTGAGTAAAGTCATTTTGGGCGACTTTGTGTCCTGAAATAGATTTCCCATTGTATTATTCATTTAAATGTGGAATTAATAATCTAGATGAATGAAATAAATGATGTATAAAAAAAATCCTGTATTTTCAAAGCAACTACGGAGCGACAGTATCCAGAGTATGTCAACCGGTGCTTTGTAGCATCTGGACTTTGTGATGCTAGAAGTTGATATAATGTAGACCAATCACATGGAATTATGTTCCTTTCTTTAAATCCCACTATGCAAAGATTGAAGCCCTTTAAGCTTCAGTTAAAATTGATTTCATATTCGACATCAAATGATATAGTCCTGGAGTAAATGATTCCCCCCCTGTTTTTTTTTTTTAACTTTACATAAAAACACGATAAAATGTAATTCCACTTGCTGCACACATACTCTTTGAAATTATGCAAATGACATGGTGGATTGACCTTTAAAGTGAGTCAAAGAATGGGAGAGTGTCTGAATAAGATGTTCCAAGGCGTAAGCTCTTTTACAGAGAGCAGGAGTACAGACCAGAAAATCCCATTTTGTCCGTCTTGTTCAAATATTAATTTATTTTTTTACAACCTAATCTTATACATCGTCTAAATTTGCTAGAGGTACTGACAAAATTAAGATTTTAAATTGCAACTACTTTAGTTTTTCCTAGCAGAAAGCTGCTTATACAAGCCCAGACTGCACATCACATTTATTAAGGCTATGGAAAACTTTCCCTTTAAGGTTCGCAATGCACAATGTGTCCGAAAGTTCGTTTCGGCCCATAATCGTCCCGTGTATGGGCACTTTACAGCCGAAATGGGCGTTCGGTCGGTGGCATTGCCGACTGAGGGGCCGTTTCAGCTGATAAGGGCCCATACACAGGCCGATTATCCGCCAAAACGAAACGTTCGGACACATCGGTGCGTCACGGGACTGCGATCGGCATTGTTTACGAGGCTTTAGTCTGTAAATAAAAAGATTTTTTCAAGATTCCTTTTCAAATACAGATTAACACAAATCCGCACTGATTCCTATTGCACTAATTTAATTCCATTATTACTGATGTATACTGCTGTTGTTTTAACATATTAATCAAAGCAATCAGTTGTCTGAAATTAACATCTCAGAGCCGACAGCTACAGTAATTGGAAGGTTTGCTTTGTCTCTGGGTCCTAACTGGTGAGCAAACAGTCATCTGAGTCTTTATTTTCTTTATAGAAGACTGCTTTGTCTTTAACCTGGGCATCAAGTTTATTTAAGGGGTATGTCCAGCAAAAATTTTAGTCTGTTTCAAACTGATTTACTGAACAACAGGAGGTAAATGCACTCTCTCTTACTTTCCGTTCTTCAGTAAATCTCCCGTTCTTCAGTAATCTTACAGGAGAGGAGGGAGACACTGCCCGCGGACCCGCTCCAGCGCCAACTTCACTGATGGTCTCACGACACGTCCTCCTCCTTCGCACTGTGCGCATGTGCGCGGGTAAGTGTCTCCTCCTCTCCTGTAAGATTTACTGAAGAACGGGAGATTTACTGAAGAACGGAAAGTAAGAGATAGTGCATTTACCTCCTGTTTTCAGTAAATCAGTTTGAAACAGACTAAAATTTTTGCTGGACATACCCTTTAATTCAATTTTAGATTGTGTGTATCTTAATTCTATATTTATATGTTTACTGCTGTGTTTGGATCCCCAAACCCTGCCGTTCACAAGTTCAGGGAATGTTCACCCTCAAAAACAAAAATTTATACATTAAAGGGTATCTCCACTGAAAAAAACTACATTGGCTAATTAGTAGTTTTAGTAACATTAACCCATACCTGGAATCTCAGATTCATCTGTGCCATATTTGTTCCGATCTGCTGCCTCTGCCAACCGGAATGCTGTACTGCCGTTTTATCCTGACAGCCCACTGACAGCCCACCCCACAGTACAGACACACCCAGGACTACACAACTTGCAGAGCCTGCTGCAAAGCAACAGAGCTATTTTGGGGGAAAAAAAGGTTAGGAGGGGGGTTGGGGGATGTAACTTTCATATAGGGGAAAAAAAAAACGTTTTTCCATCAGTGGAGATACCCTTATTGGTCCCACATTTTCAGTCCTCATCTTTTTACCATTTTATACTTAAAAAACATTTTGGGGTTGGACTTGCTTTGTTCGGCAATCCATATTTCATTTTCTATTTTAGCTAATTTATTAGCTTTCCTAAAGTTAAAATTTTTTTGTTAACCCGTGCACTTTAGTTTTTTGCAACCTATATTTAATGACACTATACCCTGGTCATGTTCCCTAAGCTTCCCATTACCTTCATCTCCAAAATGAGCTCAGGGTTATTAGATATCACTAGATCCAACAACACAATTCTGCTAGTAGAAACTTCTACCATCTGTGAAAGAAAATGCTCATACAGGAAATTTAAGAACTACCTTTTGAGGTGCTGGCAGTTCCCTTACAGACAATGTCAGGGTAGTTAACATCTCCCATAACCAAAACATGCCCCATACCAGCAGCCTTCGCCAACTGCATATGGAGATTCATTTCACCTCCTCCCCGGCATTTGGTGGCTTATAACATAGCCCAACAATTCATTACCCACCTTCTTGCTTCCTGTACACAGCTCTACCCATATTTTTTCTGCCATATCGTTTATGTCCCCATCTATTCCATCTTTACTCCTCCTCCTTCTTATTAACTCTGTCAGTCTAAATAGGAGTATCCTTCAATATTTACGTCCGTCGTGTGAATCATTTAGCCACGTTTTGCTATACCAATTACGTCAATACCTTTTCTTTAAAGGGTATGTCCACCCCATAAACTTATTTTTAATATGCTGCTCCTCTGGTCCCCGCCCCCAGCCCCAACCGCACAATATTTTTTTCAGAAAGCCCCCCAAAATATCCTCCTGGTGGTTGTTTTGGGACTTTGGGGGGGGGTTTACAGGAGAACCCTATGGAGCTGGATGTGAGGTAAGGATTAAACTACACTACATGGTGGGGTGCCAGTAGTTGGGGGGATTATGTTTTGGGGTGGACATGCCCTTTAAAGCTATTAGTTCTAGTTCCGCTTGTTCCCGTTTTTCCAGCCAGACTTCTTCAGTTGTAAACATACCTTTTAGATTATCAATTGATTTACTTCCATACTGGTTGTACATGCCTCCTTATCCTCTATGCTCCCCCCTCCTCTCCTTCTCCGTACCCTCCCCCATACCTAGTTTAAAATCTCCTCCAACCCCCTAGCCATCTTCTCCCCCCAAAACAGCTGCACCATCATCATTGAGGTGCAATCCGTCTTTACTAAAGAGCCTGTACCAACAGAAAGTCAGCCCAGTCTCCCAAACCCCATCTCCTTCCAACCACCCTCTTAGCCACGCATTTATACTCCTGAGCTCCTTAACGTAGCACGTGGCTGCGGTAGTATTTCTGAAATCACTACCTGAGGTCCTGCTTTTAACTTGGCCCCTAATCTCGGAAATCCACCTCTAACATTGTCATTGACACCAATGTGAACCAAGACTGCCGGGGTCACTCCCAGCCCCACCCAATAATCTGTCTACACGATCCACCACATGTCGAATCCTAGCACCAGGCAGACAACACACTGTTCGGCATGTAGGGTCATGGCGACAGATTACCTATCTACCTTTCTAATATTGGAGTCCCCTACCACTACCACCTGCTTATCCTTCCTAGCCCCCAATTCTCCCCCCTTGTACTGGAGATGGCCGTCCCCTGGGTGCTCAAAGGAACGGCCCCGCTCCATCCATGCTACTTCTGAGCCATCGTCCTCCAAATTTTCACCTAACATGCAAATCTGTTGGGATCGACCAACTGGAAAGAAGCGACCCTACCCTTCCGTCCCCTACTTCCCCTGGTGACCCTTCCAAATCTATCTTCCTTTATTATCTTATCTGCCCCATTTGCACCCTCCAGTTTACTGGCCCCTGCCAGTACCTGCGATTCCCCCAGATTTGTCTGCCCTGCAATGCTGCAATTTCCCCTTTAGATTCTGGACCTCGCGTTCCAAATGGGCAACCCACTCACATCTGACACACATAGGTCCTTGGTGCGGCTGCTCCAAGAAACCATACATGCGGCAGGATGCACATTGCATGGCAACTGTCCATACTAATAGCAATAAACGCAAGAGAAACAGCAATAAACGCAAGAGAAACAGCAATACACCAAAGAAACAGCAATACACGGAAGAGAAAAAGCAATACACACAAAGAAAACACAATACATGCAAGAGAAAGCAGTCTTGTTCTTAAACCCTTTCTTCTAAACGCTTTTCTGGGAGATTCAATAAAAGTTCTTATCGTCAAAAATGGTGCTAATTTTGCCCAACCAATCAGATGTTAGCTTTCAAATGTTAAATAAAATCTGATTGGTTGGGGCAAAACTAGCACCATTTTTAACGATAGAACTTTTATTAAATCTCCCTGTCTGTTTCTTAACGCACCCCTTAAAAACAGAACCAAACCCCTTTAAAACAGAAAATACCTTTGAAAGAAAACCGCTCAAGAGCTGATCATTTTAGAGAATGACTAAAATGAGATTCAAAAAAACAAGTGAAGGAGAAAAACTTCTGCCATCTCCCCATTATTCAAGAATGTTGGCTGAGAAACCAATTGTTTTATTCCCAAATAAATCAGCCTCACTGATTCTATACATCGCTCTCCCCAAATGAGACATATCTTAATCTAAGGGACCATGAACTCAAAATTCGAACCATCTTTCGTAGCATCTGATTGTGAACAACTTTTTTTTCCAAATGAAACACCTGAAATCTCCAACCAAATCCAGACTAACTGATTCACACGTGCAAACAAAAAGTTGAGGACCCCTGATTTAAGGGTATGTCCACCCAAAATAATATTTTTTATATAAGATTCCCCCTGGGCTCCCAGCCCCAACCGCTATGTTTTTTTTTTTAGAAAGCCCCCCAAACTCTACTTACCTCCCCTCTTTCCTCCGCCGCGCTCCCGGCCCTCTGCTTGCGGAAAATGCAGGAGGGGCGGGACCCAGCCGCGTCTTGATTGGCTAGCGGCAGCCATCACGGACGCGGCTGCCGGCAGCTCACTTCGGCGGAGGAAAGAGAGAGGTAAGTAAAGTTTGGGGAGTCTTCTAAATATAAATAGAGCGTTGGGGCTGGGCAGGCATGGGGAATCTATATATTATAGGCTTTTAACTAGGGGAGGGAATCGGGAGAGGGAGGGGGAGAAGGGCTGCAGTACGATTCCAAACTTCTCCCGGAGGCCAGGTAGGAGGCAGAGTCCTATTGGACTCTGCTATCCTCCTGGTGGGCATTTTTGGACTTGGGGGGGGGGGGGACTACAGGAGAACCCTATGGAGCTGGGATGTGAGGTAAGGATTAAACTACACTACATGATGGGGCCAGTAGTTGGGGGGGATATATGTTTTGGGGGTGAACATGCCCTTAAAAGGTCTTACTTAAGTATGAAAAGTAAGAAGCGTATCACTGCCAGCTTATAAGGCAAATGGTAAATACACAGCAAAAGGGGAACCAGCTAAGTGGAAAAGGTTCCATAATGTATACAGTTATATAAAACGAGACATTAAGCCTGTTACATTTACAGGTGCTAAAACCCAGAGTGCCCCCTCAGTCTCCCAATCCAGAGTCATCTCTCAGTGTCCCAAGGCCATAGCATCCATCCTCCATGACCCAAGCCCTCTCACTGTCCCAAGCCCAGAGTCCACCCTCTGTCCCACAGCCAGAGTCCCCCCATATGTTCCGCAGCCAGTGTGTCATCATCCCCCAGCCTAACATCAGTGCTGTAAAAACCCTGTGTTTGAAGGAAACGCCGAGGTTGGGTAGCAGTCCATGGGAGGTAATTGTGACACACACGCATGGAGGCATGGCGCAGCAGTTAGGGTTTTATTGTATAGGATTATAATGGTGGTAGTGGGCGCTTTTCTAAAATGACTCACTTTTTCCTACAGTACTTAAAATCATCTGCTTTCTTTACTTCCTTTTACCTTTATTAAAGCACTTTTCTGCCTTTGAGTTACAGCATTCAGCAGAAAAATTACCCAACATAACTAGGACTTTTCATAAATGGGTTACCTTGATGGGGCTAAAAGGCTTTTCAATGTTATAGTCATAACCACATATAGAAAAAAATGTGTTTACTGTATGCACTAGCACAGATACAATGATACTATATGGGCCCTGAAATGTACTTGATCTTTTTTTTCTGTTAGCTCATGTTCTCTTAACATGTCAAAGATTACACTGGCTTCTATGCAACATTGTGCTAGGTAAAGGATTGCACTTTATACATAACTTATTGTAGCAAGCAGTATTTATGCAGGGCTGTTGATTTTCAGCATAGCGTACCGTAATCATTTTCCAAAATCCTAAACTTAGTAAATGGCTTGGTACTGCCTGACTAGAGGGTGTTGGTTGAGATGAATGTAAAGAAAGCATTGCCACGTCTTGAAATTAAGATAAAGTAAATTAATTAACAAGTTGTTATATTACAGAGAATACTAAGATAATAAAGATTATCTTCTAGCCCCCTATTTAGACAAAATTTGCAAGAGCATTCTGGTGATTGTGTTAGTTAGAGGCTGGGTAGATCTAGCCTTGGCAGCTGGCTGAAAATACATAACCCTAGTTACAGGAGATTGGTGGGGTTTTCCAAGAAAAAATTGGTTCCATTCTAAAGCAAAAAGTTGTAAAACTAACTCTTCAACTGCATATTAAATATTGCAATATTCCATAATACAGGAATAGGACAGATGAAAATTGAAATAACTGTGTTTTAAAATATTATCTATTCTTCTTCTTCTCGCTGCTGACCAGCCAGTCTGTTTATTTTTATGGAGGCAAACACTGGCCGCAAGAAAGGGTGTTCTGCTATAGCTGTGGACAAATTTCTCCCCACTATATTTGGATTTGGTAAATTTTTTTTTACATCAAATTATACAAACCGTATATACTTGAGTATAAGTCTATTTTTCAGGCTTTAAAATTAGCCTGAAAACCTAA